>JAPKID020003780.1:0-12106 GCA_026931265.2 Tropidonophis doriae
CGGCTCAGGTGGGGAGGATTCTGCCATGCCACTGTGGTTGTAAGGGCAAATGACTGCAAGTGCACTGGGTAGTATGAAGCTTTTTTTTCTTGGAGGGGGGGAGGTCATAACTTCAAACAGCTGTTAAGTGACTGGTCGTATCTCAAGGATATTCTATTATTTACTCATGAAATTCTTTGCCTTCTTTTTCAGTGACGAACTGAGATACTGAGGTAAATAAAACTACAGCAGTATGTTCAGCGTAGAAGACCTCCTGATTTCTCATGGATACAAGCAATCTAAAAGTCCTACCAATTCATCTGATGATCCAAGTAATGGAGATCAGCATGAAGATACTGGTAGGCGGTCTGTTCAGGCACCCCAGAATGGCTTACCAACCCATCCTGGAGCCATACCCAAGACCAATAAAGTAAGAAGATACCAAAATGATGACAAGAGTAATCTCGTTGTTCAAGAAAAGCCGAAGATCACTTACTATGAAAATTTCTCCAGTCCAGGCAATGTGCAAGGAGGGTGAGTTTTTTAAAAAAAATTTGCTCAGCTGTTTGTCAAACAATGTTGAAGAGCAGACACCAGGAGACCCTATTGTGTTGAAAGCATCCTAAGAGGAAGTCACATGTACTTCAACAGAGGTTGAACGCACTACATTTATCACAGTGAGAAAAAGTGTGGCCAGGTGATCTAGTTCCCTAACCTCTTTAATATTAACAATTTAGGCAAGATTAATAAGCACTGTTATGTTTTTGCATGTATTTGGATGGTTCTCCAGATATCTTCAGGAAACTCTGAAGAAAAACACAACCAACTTTGCAGTATTTCAACTGTTATGTCCGTAATCCTATTTGGGACATAGTTTGCAGCCTTTGGTGGGACACAGTGTCTCAGTGGATAAGACGGTGAGCTTGTCGATCAAAAAAGTCGGCAGTTCGGTGGTTTGAATTCCTAGTGCCGTGTAACGGAGTGAGCTCTCATTACTTGTCCCAGCTTCTGCCAACCTAGCAGTTTGAAGGCATGTAAAAATGCAAGTAGAAAAATAGGCACCACTTTTGGTGGGAAGTTAAGAGCATTCTGTGCACCTTTACTGTTTAGTCATGCTGGCCACATGACTATGAAGATGTCTTCAGCTCTTCGGCTTTGAAATGGTCTCTGTAGAAGGCAATTGGTAAATGAGGTCTACCTATACTTTCTCCTGATTATGGAATCACAAACTTGTGCAGTGACCATTCAAAGTTATGATGGTGCTGAAAAAATAACTTTGCAACCCAAGGCATGAAGTTATGACTTTCACAGCATCTGTATCTGAGTCACACGTTTGCCCCTGCAGTCCTATGGCTGACTCTTATTTTTCTTTCCTGTTTAGTGATTGTCTAAACAGGTCATCTCTTTGAACAATTTTTCCTGTGCCTGGCTGTTTTCTCTCCTTACCCCAGAACGGAGCAGTTGCAATGAGGAATATGCCAGGCTATTTGTGTAGTATTTGTGTAGTATTGTGAAACATTAATTCTTTGCTAGTTATTGCAGTACCTGAATGAGCATTTCAGAGGGTATAGAAAAGGAAAGCCTATTCATTGTCATTTCTCACTTAGCGACTGGCCCCCAATTGTGATTGCTAAACAAGGATCACCTCAATTATAAGGGCTTCTGAATAATTATCTCAGTACCATTTTATTTTTGCTTCAGGATTTACAGGACCATAACTCCTCCATGAACTCAAGGAACAAATCTTTTCTTTGTGAATTAGGATTTTTTTCTTGTGAATTAGGATGGTCTTAAATTTCCAGAAAGAAGCAAAAATACGATTGTTTACACGTAAAATAAATAATACAAAACCAAATTGTGACTGGCTCATAAATTGGGGTGTTAAAGAAGCTCTAATCTTGTCATATGCTTTTATGTTTAAATTTTAGACAATTTCTATTTTTAATTATCTACCTTGAGAATCACTCAATAAAAAAAATAGCAGGATAAATATACCATATTTGATGCCACAATCTTTTTATAATGGGGTGGGGAAGCCTTGTTCTTATGATATCAGAAACTGAAGTCTGATTTTTTTTTAAATTTTAACTAAAATCCTGTTATGACTTTTATGTAAAAAAGTGGAATAATAGATTTATAATTTATGCTTTTGGTGATTAGACAGGATACATTAAAGAAAACAGAGAATTGTAATGTAACTTCAGAAAGAGAGGTTAAATATAATTGTATTTTTTTTAAAAAAACATGCACCAGTTAAACCTCAGCAGTTTTATTACACGTTGGCAACTCTGGCGAATCTTTTCCTAGATGGATCAAATGACTGGGAGATTTGTATTACCACAACGCAAGATAATTAGTAGTGTAATAAACAAGAATGGGGAACCAACATTGCAGCTAATTTCCAAATCATTTAATTTGTCAATTTATAATATTTGTAACTTGTGTGTGACTTTATCAGTTAAATTTAGTAGGTTTATTGTGGGGAGGGGGGGTTGTTTTAGAAATGTAAAAAGTAAAGTTGATTTAGGAGAAGAAAACAACAAATTCCCCAGAACATATTAATATAGAAATCTACATGATGTAATTAAAAGCAGGAAGTCACAAACTGAATTTCACTAAAGCAAATATGAGCCAAAAATCTTTAAGCCAGTGGGCTTGTCATCACTTTCTACAATGTTTTGCTGTAACTCGGTGCTTGCCTGCAGCTAAATAAAAGTGAAATTTTCAATTGAAACAACCTACAGACCAAAGATTGCCCGTTTGAAGAAATATTATGTGATTGTTCTGTTAACTAATAACAAAGTTATGGCTCATATTTATTTTAAAAGACTAGTGCAGAAAATGCAGATAGTCAAAGCCAAAAATATTAGCCCTGATCTCTGCTTGCCCTTCACTGCAATTTTTGTGGGATGGGGGTATTAAATGTGAAAAAGATTTCATGCAAAATTGACCCAATTTAGAAATGATAGCTATTCACAGTTTTTAACAAAAATCTCATTTCAAATTGTTATAAGACATTTCCAGAGAACGTGCTTGATGTATAATGTATACTTTGTCTGAGGGAATTATTGAGTGAGTGATTCAATCACACAAGTGACTGAAGAAAGCCGTAAATTGGGAGGGCAGCTGTTTAAAATGGATGGAAATATAAATGACTGCAGCCACCCTGCTGAAATGTTTGACTAACTTTTAAAAATTTAGATGCTTACTTGGTAAATTTAATCCTTTGTTTCTGTTTGAAGGATTTTTATGTTGAATGTAAAAAAAATGAGTTTGATACATGGACAGTGGGGGATGGGTATTTTGTATTATATACTGAGGTACACACACATTTTCCTGGTTGTTTCACATTTTCTTTATCTTTTGTAAAGTATGGCTTGTGATAGCCATACGCATTCACACACAATATCTTCAACACTGGTTTTTATTGGCAATGCTAGGATAATAACATGTGGAAGAGAAGGGTGGGTTTGGGTTGGTTGGTTGGTTTCTTTGTTGCTTGTTTTTGTTTTTAGAGGTAAAATTGTCTTAAATTTAAGATTTTAAATTAACATCTTCCTTCTAGATGAGAGGTCTCCAACCTTTGCAACTTTAAGTCTGAAGGACTTCAGCTCCCAGAGTGGCTGGAGAAGTCTGGGAGCTGAAGTCCTTCAGACTTAAAGTTGCAAATGTTGGAGACCCCTGTTCTAGATAAATATGCAATATTATCTTGCCTGCCAGCATATACTCCAAAGTGAGAGGAAGAATTATCTTCTAGTTTATATAAAATTTATTTCACAGTATCTGAGATTTTGGTTCTGTTGATTTCTTGCACTGCCTTAAATTCCTGTTACAGATAGCAATACACTGAAGAAAACCTTTTTTTCCAGGGTTCATTGGAAGCTCAAGTTAATGAAAGACTAAAGTATTTAACTGCATACACTGAAAATACTAAATTCGGTCATAATTCAGGGAACATAATTACACAGGTTCTGGCCCCACTTTGACATCCCACAAATGTATACCTTCTCATGCATCTCCATTTTTGCTAACGTATTCTGACTTCTTTTTTTTATCGTGCACTTAAGTTTGCCACTACTTAAAAATTGGGTATGGATGCATGTCCCCAATTGATATTTTATGATTGCAAAAGAGGATAAAGTTTACTTGATGGCAGGCTGTCCTTACAAGAAGAATATGTAATAGTTAAAAAAAATAATGTGTGTTTTAAAATCTATTCCAGGTTCACAACTGTAACTCTTGTTAATTTTAAGAAGCTAGGGGGGTGGGGATTGTGTATGTGATAGAATGTAACACAGCAGTTTCCTATCATGTATACATGATGCTGAAGGAAAAGAGGTGGAGCTCTTGGCTCACGATCAAGGCATTGTCAGTTCAATCCCAGGTAGAGGCAGATGTCGGTTCTGCTGTTTAGGCAAGGGGTTGGACTAGATGACCTGCTAGGTCCCTTCCAACTCTGTTAATCTGTTAATGCATGCTGATTACAAAATATAGTTACATTCCGAACTCTTTTGTGATCTGTTGTGAAAAGTCCTGTTTTTCAGAAATGTGGGGGGAAATAAGTTGAGTGCCTCATGGTTGTGGCTGGTTCAGTTCTTTACTAACTTAGATCCGGAGAAAAGAAAACATTTACAAAAATCTCTTCACTGGTACTTCCTTTCATTTGCAGGCTTTATGACCAATCACAACTAAGTAGGTCTTCGCACTCCAAAGATATTGGCTACCGGAGAAGACAGTGCCAAGATTTCGGTGCTCTTGATTATTCTGACAGAGTAGATTATGAAACAAGAGGAATGGCTGTAGCCTCTGCCTCATTTGAAGATGAAAACAAAAGTCAGTGGGAGGCTGAAGAAAGATTAGAGAATATGAGGAGTAACCAACAGGAGACCATGAAACCTGCTGGTGACTACAAAAGGCAAAGTTTAAAGGCAGAAGCACGGAAATCACCAACTGTATTTGGACGACGTGAGCCTAATACAGATAATAAAGAAAGGCTGCTTCAAGATGTGTATTCAGGAAGACAAAACATTGCGGCTTCCAATTTTCATAATAAATCCCAATCTCTCCCAAGATTTCTTTTACCAGATAATTCTAACTATGCTGAGATTCCTGCTGTAGCCAGCGGCAAACAGTATAAAGTAAAGCCTGACTCTTTGAAATACACTGAACCAGCAACTAGACCCAAATATGGCAGACCTCTGAAGCCTCCTTCATACGAATTTCATCAACAGAGTAGGGGAATTGTGGAAACCAATGTACCACAAGATGAACAGCAAAAATGCAAAACCATTTTCTATGTGACCAAAGTTGATGAACTTGATCAAGATTCTACATTGGAACCCCCATTGTACATACCTCCGCCATCTTACAAGTCTCCTGGTCAGCAAAGTAACAATCAACACGTACCCGAAGAAGTGCCTGACTACGATGGGTGCTTTGTTAAGGAAATGCAGGTTGTGGAGCAAAATATTTGCATTCGTTCCGAGTCTTCATTTAATCAGGTACAAATGGAAGACGAAAAGCCTATTTTGTATAGTAAAAAACATCTGAGTTGTCAGGAGAGATGTCTGCCTTCTGTTCAATATATTCCTTTCGATGACCCTCGAATACGGCACATTAAAGTAATACATCCAGCTGACCATAAGATGGAGGATCAAGCAGATGATGCAAATAGCACTAGTGTCTTCTATAAAAATGCTGTGGATCAGGAGTTCAATAATTCAGATGCCGATGTACCAGACTCAATAAACATTGCTGTAAAAGGCAGACAGGTCCCCGGTAGCAGCAGATGGTTGGGGGAATCCAATGCAGATCGGGATAGTCGTGCCTTCTCCACCCAAAGAGGCTCTTGTGACACAGGCAACAATCTGAACATTGAATACCCCAAATCACGGCCAACTGCTCAAAGCCCAGGTGCAACAGAACACTCCTCTGAGATTTTTACGAAAGTGAAAACCTTTGAACCTGGGACTGAGATTCAAGGCAAAAACCATTTAAAGAAAAAAACAAATGAAACCATGTTTTGCTTGGTATCCGTTCCACTTCAAACTGAAATGAAAATGCCAAATTTTGATAGGAATAACAGTGCGAATGAAGGTGTCAGTGAGAAGGATGAACCTCTTAGCTATAGAGATCTGAAAGAACAAAGTTTCCTAAGTATGTCCTCTTCTGATTTGGAACTCCAATCCCTTATAGAAAACATGATCAATAAAAATGTGTCAGAGAAACAAGATTTTCAGAGGCCAGAGTTCAAACAAATGCATGATGTCAGCTGCAAGCAGCCTCCAAGGCACAAAGATCTTGGGTATTCTGGTTCATGGCCATCTAATAGGTATAAGGACCAGGAAACACAAACTAGTTTCCGAGAAGAACCCCCCAAAATTCAGCAGCCTCTCCACCCATCCCAGCTTAAGAAACCAAACACATTGACCAACGGCCACTTCTTAAAGTACGGGTCACCTACTACAGAATTGGCACCAAGTAAAATACCTACTGATAACAGGAGGAATAGACCAATTCCTCCCCCTAGGAAAACTCAATTTAACCAACTCAGCAAGATTGGGTGTCCTCAGATGGCAGTGAAGCCCAAAACAGGCCAGAATAAGTCGCGTACTCCACCCACAGGGCTTCCTGTGCGGAAAAACAAACCCAGTTTTGCCCAAAAGGAAGAAAGGAAATCGCCTTGCAGTATCAAAGAAGCCTTTGGGCAGTTTCTCTTAAAGCCTGTTAGCCGCCGTCCTTGGGATGCAATAAGCGAACTGGAAAGTTTCAACAAGGAGATTCAAAAGCAAGAAGAAAAGAATGAGGACGATAAAGCGAACGAGCGAAAGCAAGAGACGGAAGAAGAGGAGAAGAAAGTGAAGAAGGTAGAGGAGAAAGCCTATAGAGCGGATGAAGTAAGCCAAGACCATGGACGTGGTGCAGAGGTGAGGAAGGTAAAACAAGCCATTCCTGTGCTTAAAAGGGGAACCAATAAAAGCCCACCTGCAAGTGAAAATGCTTCTAAAATCTCAGATGCAAGAGCAGTATTTAGCCTCTCAGAAGCAAGAGAAATGGATAAATCAGTTAAGGAGAAAAAGGGAAACATCAGTCTAAATCAAAGGCAGGATAATGCCAGAAAGGTTATTAAGCAGGCTATTGGTCTGCCTTCCATGCAATCAAATGCTTCAGATCGCTCGGTCAGCGAAAATTCTAAACCATTCAACAGCATTAATTCTAGTGAAACAAGTGCCGAAAACCATAAGAGTAAGGATTCTGATAAGCTGAAAAAGGCAGCAGGCAGGAATACCCCTGCTTCAGAAACCACTTTTAAAAGAAAGAACCAAGGATGCACTGAGCCAAATTTGAGATCTGTTGGCCTGGATGTCAATGAAGGAATGAGCGTTCCTGGTTCTTCTGCAAAGAAGATTCCATCAAATGAATCCCTTCACGCAAGAGCATCTAGGATCCTGGGCATAGAGGTACCTGTGGAATCCCTAACCGCCAATAGCAAAACTCTTCCTGACGAAGACTCTGACTCGGATAACATGGCACAGAGCAATGAATTGTCAAACAAGAAGACACCGAGGGCTGAAATGAAAACAAATGTGGCTGCTTTCAAAGGGAAGCCAAAGTGTGGCTGGTCGAAAAGCACTTTCATTGGAGAAGACATCTTGGGATCCGTGAAGGACCAGCGTAGTGGTGAAGAAAAGCTGACACGTGAAATCAAGGGTTTTCAGCAGTGTCCTGACCTTAGCAAACGCCAAGAAGGCCAAGCTCACTCTCTTGGATCTGCTGCGCCTCCTCTTGCTGAGAGAAAATCGCTTCCTTCAAATGTAGAACAGAAAAGTAAAAGTTCTCCAAAGGTAACTCTGACCAGGCAAGGCAAAGTGGCCTCTGCTGTAAGCCGAGCGGCCCTGGATCGCATAGCGCGGATGAAAGAAGTCGATTCAGTTTCTCGCATGAGACGTCTCAGTATAAAGAATGCCGACTCTGGTGAAGATCGAGATGAAGACAAAGAAGCTGAAGGGAAAGGAAATGAAGCTGCCGTTGCCCGTACTGAAATACCCCGCAAACTGTCCCAAGGCAGTTGCGTGTCCAAGCGCATAATCTCGCTGAATGAAAATGAGCATGTAGGCAATAGCAATACAAAGAAAAGTGGAAAGGATTTACCTAGCTCAGGTAAGACACAAGTTTCTCCAGGATTTGTATGGTGAGTGCATTATTGGGAGATGCTTACATATTTTCCCAGAAGGGTCTTAAAAAGAAAATGTAATTTCCTGTTTGAATCTCAGGTCTGAATTCTGCAGTTGCAATTTCATTTTTGGCAAGCAAACAGGAGATAGTCAATAGTCAGACAGGTACCCTAACAGATAAACCAGCTGTTTTGGGTTTGGGCTTTTTTTTTTTACAGGTATACAACATTATAAATACCCTACTGTGGAAGATGCTGTAATCCTGAAGGAATTTGCTATCTTCCTTTCCACATGCTCAGTCTTATGTTTTAAAACTCAAATAACTTCTAGTTTTGCCTGCAATGTTCACCTATCATGCTTTCCAGAAATAAATAGAAGGAAATTTTGGGTCACCTGGGGCTTCGTTTAAAGTAAAAACAGTTGGCCCACATGCTAAATGTGAGATCTCATAAAAACCAGATTCTCCATTTTCATATATTTTTGTAGAGTTGTTAATTGCCTTCAGACTCTTTGTGTAAATATCTAAAAGCTGAAGGTTCTTTTAAAACCATTCTTCTAAATGGTTCCATATAATTTTGTTTCTTTTTATTATTGCTTATTTCATATATTTTATTCCAGCAGTGGTTCCATATTACTTTTGAGCGGGGGGGGGGGGGGATCAGTTAATTTTGCTTAGTTCTTTTATTTATTTAGTGTATAAGAATTGCTTTAATCTGATCTTCCATCATTCCTAGCAAGATGACTAAACATCACAGAGAAGATGGGAGGTGGAATCTTAACATTCCTGGCAGACAACAAATTGGGGAGGATGCCTTAGAAACTTTGTTGTGTATTAGCCAGATATTCAATTTGGGGTTTGAACAAAGGTGAGGGATTCCAGTAACATGAGGGAGGTGAAGATTGAGAGCAAGATTCAAAGGTGGGCTCCAAACAGAATGCTTTAATGACATGTGCTTTAATTAATTTTCTTACGTCTTTACAATCTGTTAGGTAAAGAATAATCATATGTGATCTAAAATACGGGGTGAGTTTTTCTCTCTTCCCCCAGTGATGATCCTGTTACAAAGACATTTATATTTTTAAGGAATGACTTGTAAGGTAACTATAAAAAGTAGCTACAATTTTAGAATGAGACAGTTGGCTTCCAGAAAAGCCACTATGCAGATATTGTGTCTATTTACACACTCTGTTGTGTTTTAAGAATTCTCTGGATCCTTTAAGTGCTTTTCCATTCTGCTATCCTTATCAGCAGACAAACTTTAATTAATATTTCTTTGTTGACATTCCTTAGTGGTAAAATAAGAGCATATATTTATTTTGTCAACAAAATGCTTTAGCATAATTATTTTGCAATTTTATTATTATTATTTTTTCACGCTCACAATGGCTCTCTAATACAAATAGAATATAGATGCATAAGAAATAATACAAATCCTATATAAATATTATTGTTATAAATTGTTAGTACTAATAATCATGCTCGCTTACTATTTTACAGAGGTCTATGATCCGAGCCGGGTTGAAAGGGTGTGATACAAAAAGAGCTGGATTTCAAGAGATTTCAAATCTTTGTGAGGCATTTTGCTAAGTGGCACCATGTGGAAATATCCTTAAGCCTCAATGTGTAGAGTATGTTGGTAAAACACTTTACCTGCTAGAGAAGGAAAATAAGTCTTTATAGAGAATGTATGCTTTCTGGAACTTGCATAAAGGAGAGAGTGTGTATGTGTGCACACGCAAAGATCTCTTAATCTGGAACCATCTGTTTTTCAAAGCAATAAGATTTAATGCCTCTACTTGGCATAGATTGGCCATTTTTAAAGTGAATTGAATAGTGTTCAGTCAGAATGGTAAATAGAATTTGGGCGGGGCTCAGGGTTAGGGTTGCTTATTTCTCTGTAAAAAATGTAAACAGGAGAGATTAAGAAAATTATTTTTGAAGAAAGAATGTGAATTTCTAAATTAAATATCCAAACTTCTGAACTCTCAGCCTTGTTGAACATTGGCCATAAAACGGGTCGCAAAGAGAACCACTGTTGCCTTTTCGGTTCAAGGAGATTCCTGACCGCAGGACTGAATGCCGACTGACCAACTGTGAAATCAATTGGGACTTGGTCTGAAGCGGCTTTGAGTGGAATTTCTTCCTCCTTGCGTGTCGAGACAATGCAGGCAAATGCACCCTTTGGAGGAGGTGAACCCAAAATATGGCAGATCATTTTGCTGCCTCTGACCTCTGATCGAGTCAAACCAGGATCGACTCCACTTTGGCTGCTGTTCTGCCCCTCAATCTTGTATAGTTCATTCTGTTTCCTTTTTCTCTTTGTAGTTTGGGCTCAACGTTCTGTCCACCAACCAATTTGCTTGTTTTTTACAGCACACATCCTTTTCTAATCCAAGCAACCTTTTTGCAAAATGTGATGTAATTTTCTACAATGTAGGCTGTTTACCAGTTCTCCCCCCCACCCCCTGGTGGTCTTAGGTGAGTTTTTCAAAGAAACTACTTAAGAAGAATTTATTTGTTCATCTTCTACACATTCCACATTAGCCCCTCTGTGCAGCTGCCAGGCTGTGTATTATAATATTTGCTTATGTGTATATAAATACTCTTATGAATAAGGTACCTAAATCTAGACAGACTTAATTTTCTTCTTGCTTGGATTGGTCCTTTTAGATGAGGATGTTGCTGGTGTTGGTTCAACTGATTACTTTCCACCAAGTGAATTGCCAAAAATTAAAAAGATCAGTTTAATATGTTTGCATCCTTAAGTATGTAAATTTTGTTTGTAAATTTGCAAATATTGAAGCCTTGTACTACAAATGTACCCATCAATAGAAATAGGAGTCCTTTGCCGCTATTTAATTCTTGGAGAAAATCTGGGACCATCCCTATGTAATAACAAGGGAATAACGCTTGTTTTCACTTGCCTTTGTGGCAACTCTAGCAATAAGCAACAAAAGAATATGTAATTTCAGTCATTGATGCTCAGTGCCATTTTTATGATGTTGTGATTTGTGCCTCTATTTGAAACTCTTGAGCCTGATCTGTAAGCACCCATCTTGGTACAGAAACTCAAAGAATTGCCCTGCTTTTATGTTTGAATGTTGTATTTATACCTGTTTTGTTTAATGGCAATCTGTATAGGTTTATATGGATACTTGTAAGCACACAAAGAATTATTTTTGTCACCTAAAAAAGATACTTTAAGTTGGATATAGGGCAAATCTTATTCATTTCTCCAGGAGTAATAGCAGTTTAATTTACTCAGTTTCTGTATCTTTGTCTGTTATTCTTTTTATTTACTAATATACTTCTGGAAATAGCATTCCTGCCTGCTTGTTTTGTGTCTTTTTGTCATTCTATCAAAACCATGTTACCTATTAAGTATTTCAGGTTAATAGGTACACACAGAGATAGATATGCACACATACACACACATTCAGCCACAAAGAACTTTTTGTTATTTGGCAAAATAGCTTTCTTTTTTTTTCAGCAGCTATAATCCTTTAGTTAAAGCCTCTGCTATTAGAAATTTATCTAATATTTAAAATTAATTATACATTAAGCAAAATAATGAATAGTTTCTTAGGTTTCTTCCCAATTCTATTTTGTATTTCTAGCAGTTGAAAAATACCAGTTGTTTGCTTTTAACCAGATTTTACCTAATTAAAAAAAAAAGATTGTTCAGTAAAAGGATCCTAGATATTTTTGTTTTTTGATCCTTTGGAAACAATTGACATGTCATTCAGGTGCTAAGTGTTAAGAGCAGAGGTCTCAATCTTGCGGCCCGCAGGCCAATTGTGGCCCGCAGGACAGTATCTGGTGGCCCCCCACCCTGATATGAAAGTAAAATATTTGAGACTATTTTTTTAACAACATTTTGTGGAATCCCTTATGCGGCCCAGCCTCACCCAGACTCTGCCTCCAGCGGCCCCCAGGTAAATTGAGTTTGAGA
>JAPKID020003781.1:0-12104 GCA_026931265.2 Tropidonophis doriae
CTTCGAGTGAGAGGGTGCGGTTTATACATTCTATTAAATAAATAAATAAATAAATAAATAAATGCCACCCACATGACCATGGAGACGTCTTTGGACAGTGCTGGCTCTTCAGCTTTGAAATGGAGATGAGCACCAGCCCCTAGAGTTGGGAACAACTAGCACATATGTGCGAGGGGAACCATTACCTTTAACCATCTTTGTTGAAAAGCAATATGATTTTACAATCATGGTTTTACTATGCATTCTAAACAATTGGAATACAAGAGTGAGCTGTAGAACTGAATATACCTCTTTCCTAAAATAACGGTTCCATCCAGACTTACCTACTAAGGTTTCTTGCAGACAGCTCTGTGGTGCAGATTTGGAAACATAGAAGGGATTTTGAATATAGGTGAAAATGATAGCTTCCAATACAGCAATGCATTCAGGGATAAACACCCACCATACTCAATTGTGGAAAAGTAGAAATTATACAGTAAGAATTCTGATTATGTATACTACACAGCCTACTCCAACTTGTTCATAATAATGTTTTATACAAAGGTAGCTTTTATTGCAGGAATGAATTCTGTGGCTCTCCATGTGATTCTGAAATTCAGTGATGAATAGCTAATAGTTGGGTAATACAAAGCATTTTGAAGAAATACTTCTCAGGATGCATTAATGCAAATGAAGTATTTCTCTTTGGGATCTTAAATCAGCTGTGTCTTTTGTATGTATTGCATTAGTAATTGAAAACTATGCCAACTAGTTTACATGGGTACACCTAGGCAACCTATGAATTGCACTTGCTAGCTTGTTCCTTTCTTGGGAATGCACATGAAAAAAAAAATTTGGGGACAGCCTTCAAACCAGCTACACACAAATTTTCAGAGATGTTCACAGATTGTAGTCAGAAACTCAAGATGGCAGCCACAATAGTGCAAACAAGCAACATAAAATATGGAATTTCTTTCACTGTGCCTTATGCACTGGTGGGTTCCTACCAGTTCCGACCAGTTCAGTCGAACCGGTAGTGGTATGGTGGCTTGGGTCACTGGAACCGACAGCATCTAAGAAACATTAAAAACAATGTAAAAACAAATTAAATAGGACTGGTATCAAACATGAATGTTAAAACAGTAACATTAAAGGGTTTGTGAAAATAAATTTTAAGATCCTCCTGAAGTTTAATGCAGAATAAATTTACTGCAACTTCAGTGGTAATTTATTTTATACAATGGAACCTGCCACAGAGAACACCAAACTGATTGTTCATGTTAAACTTATCCATGGCAGGAAGATGTATTAAAAATTGATTGAAGATTTAAGAGTGCTAGATGGACTTTACAGGGGTAAATTATCCTCTAAGTAGTTAGGATTTCAGCCATATACTGGTATATTCGACAATATATAACACAGGATAAAAGACAACAGATGAATCTGTGCTATAAATTGCTGTGAACAGATGTACTTTGCGATCTAGCAAAAAAAATTCTTGCTAATTTATCTTTTTTGCACATTTTATTTACAGTTCATATTGCAACAGCTGTGAAATTCACACATCCAAAGTTATCTGTAGGTTTATGATAACGTCTCATACAATTATGTTTAGTTTTAATTCTCCTTGTTCTTTATTTTTTGTTGTGGCTAACAACAACCCAAATCAGTCTCATCCTCAATATTTTAATTAAGGGCACAGACTTGGTAGGTTTAATTAAATTGTTTATTTTAATCTGATTGGATAACAGAAACTAATGCAGCATTCATGTACTGTGTTGTTTTTTTAAAAGAAAACGAACATTTTAGCTTGTATATAAGCAAAAATAGAGGGGAAGAGCAAGCAACAAAAAGATACAATATTTTATAAGAATTTGAATTGTAGAGCTCGAAATTCTAGGGCTCCGATTTGCAATCAGGACCTTGATCCATATAGAGAAAGCCAGACAAGTTTGATTGTATAAGAGCTGTTGCTGTTATGGAACTGCTTGTTTTTCAGATGCATCAGCAGTGCCAGAAATAACAGTGTCTCTTGTTAATGAGTGGAGGGATGCTGATGGGATTAGGCCCAAGTCCTTAAAAGATTAACATCTGCAGTTAAATAAATCTGCAGTTTTGCACAGGTATTGTATGTTGTTGCCTGCTCCTTATTTGGTTTGCCTTTGACCACTAAATCTCAGCCTTGGCAATTTTAAGATGCGTGGATTTCAATTCTTAGAATTCTCCAGGAAGCAGATGGAGTTGAGAAACCTGCTTTAAAGAATGACAGGGGGCTACATCTCCACTGCCTCTAGTGTATTTCCTTCTGTTAAAAATGACCGATACTTCTTCCTCTTCAGCAAACAAGGAAGATGATGAGACTTTGTTCTATGAAAGGAATAGTTTCCTTGGGAATGATGGGCATATGCAAATAGGGAAGCAAAATCTGGTCTCTGACAGTTCACAGCTTTTATTTCAGCCATAACACTCTCCCCATATTTTAAATTAGAAGAATTCAGTTAGATTGACTAATTTGTAATTTGTTGATTACTTACATTTAAAAAAAATTCCATTACCCATGCCCCCAAAGCAACAACCATCTATGCATGTGTGCCCTAGCATAAGCTTAATGGTAAGGCATCCACAAAAAGTTATTTTCTTCATATCCAGCAATTCCTTTCTATGAAAATCTGCCACAAGCTGCTGGTGGTAACAGTAGCAGAATTGCTCCCAGCTACTTTGAACATGGCCTGAGATATATTTAAACGTTCTTTTTCCAGCAGATATTGCTACAAAAAGAGAATATTTAAAAGTACACACCACAGAATTAAAATTTTGCTATTCCAATTCAGACACAGTGTTATTAAATTGTATGGGTTTAGAGTAGTTATTTGTCAACCTCAGCAACATTAAGGTGTATAGTCACAGTTACTCCATGAATTCCTTCACCAGAAGAGTGGTAGAACCCTTTTATTTTGACAGGTCTTGACTTTTAAGTTTTTCTAAGTAGAACTGCAAGTATGGGTTTCTTGAACCAATCTCTTTTAAGACCTAAAAATTATTTTGAACTGGGTAGCCCTACTAATTGGATAAATTAAATTGAAAATAGTTGATAGCTGTGATTGCATTTGAATGGTCCAGAAAAAGTATGCGCAAACTCTCCCAAACCACAACTGTAATCACCAGGATCCTTCAAAAGTCGTTTCCCAATTTTGATTATTAATGTGGCAGAAGAGAAAGTTCAGACATAATTATATAAAAGTAAAATGTCCCTTGAGTGGAGCTTGATTCCTAGAAATCCATTTCATTTTTTTGATAAGCATATGGAAGTGTTTGGCCACTGTTTTTTAATTTTCCAGTTTAGCCTACCAGTGGTATTTACTGACATTTCCTGGTGGTTTCCCATTCAAGTACTTGTTAGGTACAATGTTTATTTTTTAAGATGTTAGCTAGTTGCTGCCACAGTGAATTACAATTAATTTAAATATGATCAAAACTATCTTTTCTTTCCCTAACCATTTTTAAAAGTGCAGCCTTTGGCCAGAAGGTTGCATGCCTCTCAGGAAGGAGAAAGAAATCATTTATTTCAGCAGTACACAATATTGAAACTAGATGGCTCTGATCAAACTTAATAGTGATTTAGGTTCTCCTTACACTATATGACTTGCATTTATAGGTTGGGCCTACTTCCTCATAATCCATTACCCATCAGACAATTTGTAGTCTTAGTTGTAGAATTACAGGAAGGAGGGTTGAGGTGAGGTTTGGGTTTTTTTGTATATTTCAGACTAAAAATAGTTAAAAGCTAGTGATAGTCGAAACTTCTGTAAAGCAATATATACCATGTTTAATGGTATATGTACATTAGCAGTTTATTGCACTAAATACTCATTATACTGTCACTTACTCTGGCTCTACCGTGCAAGACAGTGACAAAGCTTTTGTTGTGCTCTCAGGAGAGCTATTTTTAACTCTGAGTCATGTTTCTTGGCTCTTTCCCTGCCTATTAAAAATTAGAAGCACCATTAATTCCTACAAAAGCTACCACACCAATCATTCTACTTCAAGACCTTTTGCTTTGGTTTTCAATAGTAGAGCCTCAAATTACTGAAATCAATACAATAGATCCTTTTATGATACTCTACAGACTAACGCTCAATGCACTGACTTTTCATCACCATATATGACTGAGGGCTTCCAGTTTGAAGGTCTCTAGAGTACTTGCAACATTCAGACTAGCTATAAAATCATCCTTTCCCCTCACAATGAAGCTTATTGTTTTATAAATTTTAAATACACAAAGCATTTTCAGTCTGTTTCCCCATCACAAGCTTAGTTATAATGTATACTACTTTATTAATCTCCTTTGCAAATGGCTTTTTAACATTTTAACTTTTTCCAATTCTTGTGAAAGACTGAGGCTTGGATCACTCCATCATGGACTGCTGTAGGGCCTGGACCTTTTCTGTTGTTTGACACATCCCTGAAAATGGGAGCGGTCAACCACTAACACAGGAGAGGAACCTCCAACCCAGGATGGCCTGACTTAGTGCTATAAAGCTATTACGATCTAGATGGAGAGAAATAAGCTTAGATTAAATCCTGCTAAGGCAGAGTGCTGAGGATTTGGAAAGCAGACCACTTTTGACATGCTTATGTAGATAGAGCTGATCTGCATCTTGAAGTTCCTCATGGACTCGGGTTTCATACGGAACAGAGATAGCCTTAGAAAAGATATGTGGAGACCATTAGCACAATTTGAGCTTAGTCCATTGCTCAAACATCAGTACAGTAGAAAACAAGAACACACAATAATTTAAATTATTTCATCTTGACTCTTTTAATGTAAGACAACAGGAAAGGAAACACTGTCAGACATTCACAATTATAGCCTGTATCAATAGAGCTGAGCTTTAGCAATTTTTGTAGAAAGTGGTTGCTGACTTGAGCTACCAGCAGGGCTGATACCTGCATGAAAACAGATGGAAGCCATTACAGGTGGACCAATATCCTTTTATAGCTCAGGAGGTTTTATGTCTACTTATGCCCTTATCACCCCACAACTGAAATACTGCAACATTCACTACTTTGAGCCACCAGTTTGTTTCCAGGTATAAGTCAAGATGTTATTACTTGTGACATTCTACTGTACATGCTGTGGGATATGTTTGTGATTGCTTTTTCAATCCAATTAGATATGGGAAAACAGATCTGCTGAGGACAAAAGGTTTGCTAAGGAACTCGTCACCACCAGAATACCATCCTCAGATTAAAGCCTTCTTTGTGATGGCCCTACTTTGGAACAGCTTATTCCTGAATATCTGAATCACCCCCTCCTTTTTGGGGCAGCTGTAAAGTCATGTCTCTTCAAAAAAGCATTTGGAGATTAATAAGATTCTGCTACCCCCAAATGGTGGCACATCAAATTGATTAGTTATGATTGCACTGAATAGTTTTTAATCTTATTGTATTAGTAATGCAAGTTATTAGGAGTTTTAGAAAATAGAGTGTCATAAATGGTGTAAACAAACAAACATGCAAACAAACGTGTCATTTATTCATTACCTGGGACCAAAACAGTTTTATTTTGAAAAATTAGAAAATGACCTTGTAACCAATGATAAACCTAGGTAATGAAGCCAAGTTTCTAAATCTTCAAAATAGGGTTCAACTGAAGTCCAGACCTGAAAAATATAAAATGAGTGCAAAAGTTATGTAGAATATGTTTGTTTAATACGAATATTAGAGTTTAGTACAATGTTTCACATGAATATAACATGAACATTTCCTGCCTAGTAATCCCTAGCCTGTTTGTGAGAATGCTGTAAATAACTACTGAAGAGTGTGTGGCGTGCAGAGATTGGATGGAAGGAAGGTGCACAGGAAGGATATTTATCACAGGCAAGATACACACATGTACATAAATTAAAATTCTATAATGGCAAGGAAGCTCAAATCAATATAATCCCTCAAATGTCTTCAAGACATAAACTATTTAAAGCTTCTGGAAAATAAAGATCACGGCAAAAAAAAAAGGGAAAAAAAGATATTTGGAACATATTATTTTCTACCACCTGTTTCTACTTTACTCTGTAAAGCCGACATAAAATTACACCTGGCATTTTCTTTTCCTGGACTCCTGGAGCAGACTGTTAAACTCGCCCCATTTTTAAAAAGAAACAAACTATCTTTCTCTGTCATCCTTGTTTGGGAGGAAAATCCAAACAAACTGAAACGATGGGCAGCGCCCGTTTCCCTAAATCGTAGTTGCGCGATCCTTTATCATGGCTCGCGCTGGATAAACCGACGGGAGTTGGAAGGAGAAAACACACGGAGGATACAAACTCGGCGCCATAAAAACAAGGCGCCAATTGCAACACAGAGCTAAGATTTATAGCACTGGTTTACTTCGATGTTTCTCGACCTTGGCGGCTTTAAGCTCTGTGGACTTCAACTCCCAGAATCTCTGGGATTTATTCTTGGGCTTCGCTTGGTGGGGAACTCTGGGAGTTGAAGTCCTCCAGGCGTAAAGTTGCCAAGGTTGGAGACCCCTATAATCTGCGTGGTATCTGCTGGCAGAGAAGTTGGGTTGAGCACCGCGTGGAAGGGGAGGGGAAAGGTAACGACGTCCGCGGCTCGCTTGAGATGAAACTGAGCCTAGTGTATGCATCCCAAAAGAGCGCTCCTCTATCGGTCTGTGCAGCCGAGGGCAACGATGCCCCAATTCCCCGCCCAAAGTGGCGCGCGGCAAAGGCGCCTCTTCCCAGCATCCTCGCCTAAAATGGCGTATATCCAGGGTCCCCTGACGAGCCTCGTCTGCAGCCATTTTCTACCCCGCTTTGGCCTCGACGGTGGTCGCGCAGCCCGCGTTTAACCAGAAAAGGCGCTCGCAAAGGACGGGCCGACGAGGTAGTATAGCGACGCCCGATCCGCGTTCTCTGCAGGAAGGGCGGCCTTGTGAATCAGGCACCGAGGTTGGAGCCTACATGTGATTAGCCTGCGACGCGAGGAAGAGAAAAGCCCGCTAGTGACGCCATCTCTCTCGGACCAAAGGGAACTCTGAAAGACTGTCGCGGAAATGGATGGGGGCTGCGGCCCGATCGAGGGGTGCGCGGAGGGGCCTTCCAGGTGAAGGCAGCACTCAACTGCCCCCGACCTTCTCCTCGATGGTCAGCGGTGAGTTTTTCTCGTTGGTTTGGTATTTGACTAGGTGGCTCAGTAGGTAAGACACTGAGCTAGTCGATCAGAAAGGTCGGCGGTTCGAATCCCTAGTACAGATGCTGAGCACGGGGTTGGACTAGATGATCTCCAAGGCCCCTTCCAACTCGGTTACTTCCTTTTCCTGGGTGGGCCCGGCAGCCAGGATGACTAGACGCCTCCTAATCTTCTTGGTCCCCTTCCACTTTCTCTCTTGGTCTTCTCGGACCTTCCTCTTTCTTTCCCAACCCTGCCTTGTTATCGCTAACCTATTCTTTATAGAGTCCTGGATCCAGCCGCCCTACTACACCCAATCTGCCATAGGGAAAACCCGCAGCCAGATGACTTGGGTTTTTTGGGGTAGGGTGTAACGTCCCCGGATCTCTGGCAACATGTCTGTTGGACTTAAGACCGCGAGCTTCCCCACCTGGAAGCGGCATATCTTGGACGAACTGAAGCGTCGAGACCGGTTACAAAGACAGGCCTTTGAAGAGATCATCTTGCAATGTAAGAGTTTTCGAAAGAATCAATTGAAAATCCTCACTTTAAGTAGCAGGCCAGAATTGCCAATGAATTCAGTAAAGTTTGAATAAACTAGCAAAACTCCCCATTAACTGTCTTATAATATAATTGAGTACAATTTTTCTTCAGTAGATTCCAGAAAATAAATCTCAAAGAAAAAAACAGGAATGATACATTGTATGAAAAAAGGAATGTGTGTTACTAATTTTATCTTCAGCTATAATTTTATACATAAATTTATAAATACATTATTGTTTCGAAGGCCAGGTTATACATTAGGCTAAAATTTGTTCACCATTTGTGATTCTGTGTTGTGCAAACAGTCATTTTGGGCTTTTTTTGTGGCACTTCTATGTTATAGACACCCAGACAATTGATGAATTCAGTTAACTGGATTAATGTATTATATAAATAAAGTTTCAGAATGTATTCATTCCAATGAGGCATAATGCTATTTGCATATTATATTTGGTGTGTGTGTGTGTGTTCCTTTGAATCAAGAGTTTGGAAAGAGTTTCAGAAAAGGTTTGTCATTGCCTCCTTCCACGAACTGAGAGTTACTCAGCTGACTTCATGCTAAAACACAACTAGAACTCTTAGTCTCTTGGAGTTTAGCCTGATGCTTTAAGCACTACACCAAACTGGCCCATTTTTGTGGGCTTGGATTTGTAATAAAATATAAAGTCCCAACCCTGAACTTTGAATACTTTTTGTTTACATTCTGCTCAGGGACAAGGAACCTTCTCATTGGTTCAATAACATAGGGGGAATTACTTGATTGTTTGAGATATTTGTTCCCAGGCCAGCACCCGTTTGGTGAAAGAGAGATTTTGCAATCTGAAACTATCTTTTGTGATTACATCAGAGAACCCCCTTCCAGATTCTGTTATTCAAAATACCTGGTTATAAAGTAGAACAATGCCTTAATAAATGACTCATTCATTTACATAAGCTTAGTTGTACAAATTGGACTTATAATCCTATTGTGTACTGTGAGAGAACATCTTCTTGGTTAGGCATGTTTTCACTGCAGTACAAGAGCATGTCTGAAAATGTTTACATCGGTCCAAAGAGTATAATGACATAGCAAACTTATTAATTGACTGCATAACTAAAAATGTTCTTTTTCTATTTTTTAAAAATAAATATTTCGGCCTGTTAGATAACAAGCTCTTGGAGAAGTCAGATTTCCATTCAGTGCTGGCTGACAAGCTACAAGTGGAAAAATATGATTTGCCAAGCCGGCATGAGATCAGGTACTTGTTGAATCAATTCTAGTAAGAGTTATTGTGACTTCTTTAAAACCAACAATATGAAAGGGCATTTTGCTCTTCTGTGTAATATTCATTACTATTTTTTAGTATTAATAGCTGTTAAAAACTTTGTGTTTGGTGCTGTATGTGTTGTGCATGCTTTATTATGTTAATGTAATCCTAATTTTATAACATGTGCTATATAAGTAATCTTCAGTATACAATCATTCAATTTGACTATTTGAAGTTACAACGGCACTTAAATAAATTACTTATGATCAATTTTGTTGTATACATACCGATTTCATTGTATACATATACAATGACATTGAAGGCTATACTACTATCAATCTTCACATTGTCACAGCATTCCCCATGGTCAAGCGATCAGAATTCTGGTGCTTGGCAACCAGTATGTATTTACAATCATTGCAGCATCCTGAGATCATGTGATTGCCATTTGCAGCCCTCCCAGCAGGCTTCCAACAAGAAAAGTCAATGAGGGAAGTCAGATTCACTTAATGACCACACAATACACTTAACAAGTACAGTGACTCACTTAGTAACTGCCTTACTTAGCAGTGGAAATTCTGGTTCCTATTGTGGTCCTAAGGCAAGGACTACAGGTTATAAGTTATGCAACTAATGTAAATTACATCATATTGTGTAATGTCTTGTGAATATATAAATTCATGTGAAGTATTATATTATTAAAATGTTGTTCATAGCATACTGAATGATTTCGGGGTTTTGGGACATTTGGAATGATAAATAAGCTGTCCTCTCATCAGATATCCAAATGGTCCTTAAAGGGAGACATCATTCTTTTAAATAGAGATCAGTAGCATACAGTACTAAGATGAATGGTAATTGCTTAATGTAATCTCATTGAAATGCCAGTGGAAAATCAATATCACATTTAGAGATATTCTTGTTCAGTATAGGTCCTTGCTTAATGACCATTCAGCTACAGTTCAAAATTACTCTGGCAATGAACAAATGGTACCAAGTCCTGAGAATTCCAGCCATTGCAGTGTTCCTGTTGTCATGTCCCTGTTGAATGCAATTTCCAACATTCACTGCTGGCTTTCCACAAGTAAAGTCAATGGAAAAGCCAGCAGTAAGTCAGAAGTCACTGTCATGTGAGGCCTGTGTATAATAACAGCAACCAGGACTTCAGAATTGCTTTGCTAAGCAATGTAGTCACATGGCATCACACTTTATAACCCGAAAATTTAGTGATGGAAATTCTGGCCCCAATTGCCATTTATAGGTTGAACATCTGTATGATTAAATAAATTTATTTAATCTTACCTATTGCTCTTTTGGAAAATTCAGTCCAGGACATGATGGTGCAAGAAATGACGCTCATCTTCAAGAAGTAGCTCAATTAAGGATTAAACATCAAGAGGAATTGACAGAGCTGCACAAGAAACGGGGCGAGGTGAGGAAAAAATTGTGCTTACTTGCAGCAGTACAATGCGCATACTTTTATGTATTTTTGCCTATCCCATAAGTTTCAGAACAATAAAAATGTATGTCTAAAATAACTTTTTATAGTAAGCAGTCAGCCTTTCAGCTTTTCTGTTGCTTTCATTGTAATAAAAAAATACATATTGTAGACAGTGCAGCATATATTCCATTCTTAATTAAGATACTTTTTTTGTGATGCCTTTCTTCATCTGTTACTAGAAACTTGGAGTACACCTTATGTACTTTTCAGTTACATCATGTAGTCATGATTTTCTTTTTATTTTTGTATATAGTGATTGTTTAAGTTTGTTCACTGTGGGTGTTTGTGAATCTGCCAAATAAATACAGAAAATCTTGCTTTTGATTGAGACCCATAAGATACATTCTTAATAAAACGCATGCACCGAAAGAGACACAAAAAACATTGCCTAGATTAAGAATTGTGGTTCTTCATTAACATAATTAACATTGTCGCCGCCCTGAGTCCCTTGTGGAGATGGGAGCGGGATATAAGTCTAAATAAAGTAAAGTAAAGTAAACTATTATTCCCCCCCCTTTTTTTTAATGTAGTTGGCTCAATCAGTGATTGACCTAAACAATCAAATACAACAGAAGGACAAAGAAATACAAATAAATAATGTCAAGTGAGTAAAATCCATTTATTATCAATAGAACTTTATCTTGGTCCTAGCTAGCTTCAGATTTTCATTATATTAGTTGCTTCCATTGAAGAATTGCAGAATATTTACAGAAGATATCTGAACTGGAGACTGAGTGCCATGATTTATGCAACAAGCTTCAAGATCTTGAACGGGCTAATCAGACTCTTAAGGATGAATATGATGCTCTCCAAATCACCTTTAATGCTCTTGAAGAAAAATTAAGAAAAACCACTGAAGATAACCAAGAACTGGTAACCCGTTGGATGGCAGAAAAGGCTCAAGAAGCTAATCGCCTCAATGCAGAAAATGAGAAAGATTTAAGGTATGATAGTATTTGCCATGAAAGTGTGTGAGTTCAAGCTAAATCTATTAGAACCCATCCAGGACATTTCTTCTTTCTTCCCATGAATGTCCCCTGTATGTCTTTTTTATTATTATAAACAGAACCTTTGGATGTGATTTTGAATCGTTTAAACTATAGAGTTTCTTCAAGTTGAGCTCAAGTCCTGGTGACTCATCCATACAGTATAAAAATAGTTTTGTGTTGCCTTTCTGGGAATGTTTTTCAATTTCCTAGTCTGATCTGATATTTTTTGATGATTTATCCAGTTATTAACCAGATGATTTATCCAGTTATTACTTGACTTGTATTTTAAGCTAAACCATCTTCTGAGATCTTTAAATCCTTACGTTCATAAAATTTTGATGTGAGGTTTAGACTTGCTTTTACTATAAAATAGTTAAACATTAACTCATAATACTCAGATTATGCCCATTCAAATAGCCTCCTTTTTCTTGATGTTTTTTTCACCATAATGTGGAGTTGCTATTATATCTAAATCAATAGACTCAATCTAGAATTAACATCAGTTTCTGTAATGGAAATAATATCTGATCATTCACAATAGTATGGAGTTAGCTCTTAACATGATGCACTGACTAGATATATATATATTTTTATATTTATTTAAATTTATAGACCGCCCCCTCTCCCCGAAGGGACTCGGGGCGGTTGACAGGCATATTTAAAAACAAATAG
>JAPKID020003782.1:0-12103 GCA_026931265.2 Tropidonophis doriae
GCCTGGCATAGTTTTTACTATTGATTTTTAATCTGGGTTTTAATTATGAATTTTAGCACGGGTCCCAAAATTGATTTAATCTATTTTTAACTATGCTTCATTTTATTTATTATTTCTGTTTTAGTATTCCTGTGCACCACTCTGAGTCCCTTTGGGGAGAGAGGCAGTATAGAAATATAATAAAATAAAAATAAAATAAATAAATTTATAACCCCTTCTTGCATAAGCAAACAATATGAATTTGATTGCAAACTTTGATGAATACATACATGCCATACTTTATGGTACAATTGATAAAACAATTCATTGGCATCTAACATAAAATTGAGGAGAGAATTTGTGTAAACCAGCTAAGATGGAGGTAAATATCAGCCCTGAAGTACCAAATCTAGAAGCAAATGTATCCTCCTGTCAAGTGCAGGGAAACTGAGGACGAAGCAGTAGATAAGAGTCAAGGGAATTCAAGGTAGGTTGGACTTAGATCTCAGGTGTGCATGAAAGGATTTTAGACTGATGACACATTTGACTCCTACCTCAGGCCCACTTGAGGAGCATGACCTTCTAAACACTACACATTATAATCTGTTGTGGTCCTCATCTATGAACCTTATGCTATTTTAATTCCCCTCACCCTCAAAGCCATAGTGTAATTTTACTTTACAGGAAATTTTAAATAAGGGGCAGATTTTCAGAATGGGCTCTTGCTTTCAGCCAGTTTGCAATGGGATTATTGGGAAGATGGGAACATCAGGAAACTGGTTTCATTTGGGGGGTCTGATCTTTGGACTACTGATCCCAATATTGCCAACACTGTCTCTCTAAGATTTTATGAATATGAAGACTATCAAGTTTTTCAATTTGGCATCTTTTAATGATGAAGTATATGAAAAGAGAATTTGTCCAGGCTCATGGGGAAAGTCTTCTGAGGAAGAAACAGAGCTGAAGAACTAATTACCAAAGACCTTCAAGAGAGGGAGAACCGGCTGCCTTCTACAATCCCAGGGGTTATAATAGCTGAGCCCAACTTAAAGAAGATTCTGATGCTAAGCCTCCAGAACTGAAGGCTTAGTGTTTTTTCTTGCAGCTGAAATGAATAATACAACCGTCCTTGGCCTGAATACTTCAGCCATTGATTTTGTTTTCCTCCCATAATTCAGGTAGGATGACATCATCATTCCCAACACCCATTTATAATAACACCATGTGAACATTCTGAGGTTTATTCAATTTGGAAGTTATGGAACCTACCTTGTGACATCATGAGTGGGTGCCATTCATGCTCCCCCCTCCCCCCATTGGAATGTTACAATACTGTGCTTGTTTGTGTTTGAGAGCTTGAATCTAAATAGGAATGGGAAAATTAGTGGTGGAATTGCTGAGAGAGTCTCCAAAGTTACCTCATTGCTCTAAAATTATTGTGCATTTTTCATCCTCATATCAAATAACTGTTTGATTTGGTAAAGACTAAATAGCTTGTTTCTCTGGCAATCACTATATTTATCCTATGGATTTATTTGCATGTGTATGTACTGGAGCCTGGGAAAATTAAATTGAGGCTGTTTGGAGAAAGGATTTTTTAATATATATATATACTCCTATCTTAATCCAGATTGGGGGTTCCCACAAAACTGATCTTCTAAACAAAAATATGTGGCCTACTATATATAAGTGATGTTAAAATGTGCATTGTTATAAACCACCTTGGGAACCAATTTGGTGTTGTGGTTAAGGCACCAGATTAGAAATATGGATACTGTGAGTTCTAGTCCCAATTTAGGCATGAAGCCACTTGGATAATTTTAAGACAGTCATTCTTTCTCAGCCATAGAAAGCAAGCAATGGCAAACCATTTCAAAAGCTCACTTCTGAAATCACACCGAGAACTTGTCCAACAGTCACCAAGAGTCTCCACTGATATAAAAGCACACACACACACACAATCAACCTGAATTTGACACAGGATAAAGACTGACACAGAACCATAGGAGTTGTTGACAGGAAGTTGGGATCTGTTAGATTGGAGAAATGACTAATAGAATAGACACAAACTGTTTTTCAGAAAGACACAACATGCTTAATACCAAGCAATATTCTTGCAACCTTTAAAAAAGAAATTTGGGGGTCTAATAGTTTGTGCCAAAAGTAGCTACCAGGATTCAGCCCTGAAGCAATTTTTGTCTGGTTCCTTCTAGATCTTCTAAATGTTAATCGAGTAATGTTTAAAAATTGTCCACAGTTTCATTTGAAAGTGAAAACAGAATTATTTTAAGATGTACAAAATAAAGCTGTTTGGCACTTTAAACTTGCATGTCTTGCTATGGGTGTTAAATAGAAATACCTCATGTCACAATAACACATATTCCATATTTTGGAATATAAAGCTCTCTGTAGTGGTTTACAGAAATCATTGGCCATAATAAAATAACAGTGGTTGCCCCATCATCACTGGGCAGTTTTGTTGAATGGAGAAGGGCTTAGGGTAGTTTTCTTCATGTGTTATCCTTTCTCTTCTGGGACTTTTCCTATAGAGTGGATAATGGATCCTGTAACATCTAAGTAATCTTATGTAGTATCATACATTGCCATATGTTCAGGTTATCATTGGTAGGTTATAATACATCATGTTGGTATGAGGAAATGTAGCAAAACACATTTATAATGCACAAGTGATATGGAGTCTTAAAATCTCAAAAACTAGTTATTGCTAGTCTGTTCTCAAAATCAAAATATCAGACATCTTTCATTTTGATGCAAGCCTGCCTATTTTGCACTACAGAACTATTCACCTGTACACCATTTTACAATAGTGTTTCCTTTCTTTCCTTCTATTCACTACTGCAGTATTTTAATGGTAAGACAAGACAGGGATTCACAGATCCTTGTCATTCTCACATTGTTCTTATTTGATGTACCGCTGGGGTTCTGTTGTCCCCAAGTGGCCCAAGAACAGAAATAGGGTATCAGTAATGAAACCTGCTTTGAATTGGAGATGAAAGAGGTAGGGCCAAATTGCCGGCCAGAGCAAGCAGAATAGATGTGCACAGTATTGTAAATTGTTAAGATAGTTTTACCAAGTAGATGTATTCAGTTACTTTGGGCAGCCAAAGTTCTGATTATGTTACCCAAAAATGTACTCCTAGCACATCTAAAAGGCAGCAGGTCTACAGTTGAGTGCTTCGTTTCATATTTTCTCCATTTGCAGTGACCTTTCAGCAACCTTTTTGAAATTCATGGAAGATGTTTTTAGATCCAAAGTTTATTTATCCAGCATTGTGCATACATGTGGTTTTAAGTTTCATAAGTGAGTTGCCCACAGCTCAGTTCTGGACATGCTTTTATTAAATGATTTTAAAACAATAATTGAAGACGGGGAAATACTAGACAATATAACAAATGCCACAGAGTAGATAAATAATTTGTGATTCGAACCATAGTCATGAAACTGTACCTGCCATATCAAATGTTGAATAGAAGCCAGCTTTAAATCTTCTTTTAAGGAATTGAGTTTGAATAAACAGCCAGGCAGTAGAAAATGATTTGTTCTTATTTACAGCTGAGAAAAATTATCTATACAGTACTGATCACCACCTATGGCTATCTGTGGTCTTGTGGCCCCCCCAAAACTCCAGTTCTCTCCTGGAATCCAAACCAAACTGAGCCAATATGTCAGACAACTGAAATGACCAATAGGAGCTGGGCAAATCATAGCCTCTGTCTGGGTTGTTAACTGCACCACTGATGAAGTATACCCTATTGAATAAAGACTGTCAGAGGAAGGGTAGCAATAATATCTTAAAACTGGAATAGTTAAAGACAGCTTTAAATTGTCTCAGATTCCTAAATCCATATCATGAAGATCTGCATAGCTCATGCCATTGTAGGGGGTTGTGTCAGTGGTGGGATTAATTATTATTTTTTTACTATCGGTTCTGTGGGCAAGGCTTGGTGGGCATGGCAGGGAAAGGATACTATAAACTTTCCATTCCCTCCCCACTCCAGGGAAAGGATACTGCAAAATCCCCATCGTCTCCCAATCAGCTGGGACTTGGGAGGCAGAGAATAGATGGGCCAGTCAGAGGTGATGTTCACCGGTTCTTTGAACTATTCAAAATTTCTGCTACCGGTTCTCTAGAACTGGTCAGAACCTACTGAATACCACCTCTGGGGTGTGTGAGACAATGAGCCCTCTAAGAGAGTGTTACATTGGCTTATATTTGGATTCATTTTGTTTGGGAGGAATCTGTTTAATTCAGAATCTCCCATAATTGGGAGCTGAGTTTGATTTGGATTCACCTGAATTCAAGGCACAACTCTATTTATGAACAATGCTGTTTGTCTGGATTTTAAGGGTAAACATCTTTCAGGACAATCAGTGTGGAGATATGATCAACCAAGTTATCATTTTTAAGTAATAAAAGATCTGTGACTCCACTATCATGATGGAGTTGTCTTTAAGGAGGAGCACAAAGGGTTCTAGCAGGAATCCACCAGAGAAACCACATGTGATTTTAGTACTTTAAGTCTGTTCTTTAAAGACTTGACATTTATGGATGTCATTCTGAATGTCACATGTGTGTGGTTTACCTCACAGTCTTTGTGTCTCTTTGTGGTCGGCCCATCATTTCTTTTTTTACAAAATGAAGCTCAACGAATTTAATAATTAGACTAAACAATGCCCACTTGGCACAGTTTTTCCTCATGTAGGTTTTGATATCCATGTGGTTATTTCTTTGAGCATTTCCTACTTTATTTGGGGAGGGGGGTCTTCTGACTGCTTACTAAAGCATATCCAAGAAGGACATCATTCCTTTCTCCATATGATTGCATTTTGCTTTCTCCTGACTTTCTCTTTATAGTAATTTCAAATAATTGTAACAACATTGCATTTGCTTTCCCTTTAGGACATTTTTTTTCCTAATCTTGGCATTCATTCTAGGAAAAACTTCTCCCCATTCCTTTTTTAAACCATCTAAAAATTAATGCAAAAAATCTGTTAGCTCATGTTTTGCATTACAATTATTTTTAGCCAGTGAGTTTAGGAAGCAATCAGATTCCATAGGGAATTGTAAAATGTTGAGATTAAAGTCCATGAAATATATCAGTTATCACTTTGGGTTATGATACAGCATTAATGCTGGTCCTTTAGCCTCTTCTGTCCCATGGTTGGTAGCTCTAAGATGAATTGCACCTGAAATTGCTGATGGTAGCCTCTAAAATTATTGCATAGCGATCAACTATCTAAACCTCTTTCTAGTAGAGTTGCTGAATCCCTATAGCCTGGAAGACTCCCAAATGCAATTGGCATGAAGACTCAGTCTTAGAGATTTTATAAATTAAAGGGAAGTGAAAAAGAAACAATATCACTATCACTATTTGTAGAAGCAGAGGAAGAACAGAAAACAGTTTCATCAGGCTGGCTTGGCCTAATTTATCTTCCCCCTCATTCTGTAACCTAAATTTGTCATTTGGTTTTAATGGGAATTTTCGTTTTAAATGTTTTTAAGGTTTTACAAATTGTACAGGGAAATTTAATTCAGTTTTAATTGTGTATGTCCTTGTTGGTTTTTAGATGTTTTTTAACTTACCTGTATACCGTCCCGAGTCCTTTTGAGTGAGAGGGTGCGGTTTAGAAATTTTGATAAATAAATAAATAAAATAAATAAATAAGGTGGGGAAGATCAGAGAGAAAAGGCTTCAGGCTTCAGGGTGGGAGAATTGGCATTTAGGTATGCCCCACTTAACCCTGCATGCCTGCTGCTTTGGTATCAGTGGTGGGATTCAATTTTTTTACTATCAGCTCTGTGGGCATGGCTTGGTGGGCGTGGCTTTGTGGATGTGGCAGGGGAAGGACACTGCAAAATCCCATTATTTCTTTTGGGAATTATAAACGATAAACATAACAAGGGGGTAATCTACGTAATAATACACATTATTACAGCAGCAAGAATGCCCCAAACTGGAAAAACAGGAAAATTTCACAAGAAGAGGAAAATTCTGATTTGTGCTGAAGTGGATACATTGATGTGGGAATTGAAGACAAAGACGAATCAGAATATTATAAGATCTGGGATAAATTTTATCGATGGTTGGAACAAAAAAGGAAAGACCCAAAATAAGCAATGGCTAAGATTTATACAATAGTGATTAGAATTATGTATGAAATTATAATAGTGAAAATGTATAAGACAAGAACAAAGCAACATGGATGGAAATACGGTATCTTTATATTTGTAAATACTGAATACACCAATTGTAAATAAGCATGGTGGTTATAATATTTAATGTTATATTTTAGTATGCATGGCAAAGACATTGCCAGGATGGTTACACTGTGTCCAATGTTTTAATATGTGATCAATAAAAAAACTTTTAAAAAAAAGATATTGCAAAATCCCCATTTCCTCCCCACCTCACTAACCTACTTCCAGCTCTGTTCTCCTGTTCAGGGCAACAAAAGAAGGTCAGCTGGGAGGATGGGAAGCAGCGGGGGAAGGACCAGCCTATTTGCTGGTTCTCCGAACTACTCAAAATTTCCGCTACCGGTTGTCCAGGACCTGTCAGAACTAGCTGAATACCACCTCTGCTTGGTATGCATCCTGAAGAAGCTCGATAATCTAAGTACTTCCTGCATGCCATGCTGTCATTCCTCGTGGTCTATAATTTCTATCATTTGGGCAATTTACATCATTTGCTGTGAGTCATTTCCCAGACACAGGAGAGACTGTTTTTGCACAATTGAATCATCAGAGAATTCCTCAGAATCAGAGGAAGTCTTTGATTTCCATGACTTGGCCAGCTAGCAAGCAAGAGTTCTTCTGAACTAATTCCAATTATGCAGCTACCCAGATTTCCAGAATTGTGGTGACGCAATTCAAAAAGTAAATTACATTACATGACACAACCTTGTTAGATGACCAGAATGACATGTTCACATGCTTCATTTCCTCCTCTAATCTCCCACTGCCTTTCATGATGCAAAGATCTCTCAGAGTGGTTGCTTGATTTGGTGATTCCTTTCTGAATTGCATCCCTCTAGTTTGGTTCAAAGTTCACACAGTCTCAATTATCTTGTCAAGAAATGAACCAAAATTTGCTTACAGCAAGTAGTCTAGTCTTACCATAAACCTGGCTTCTTTATGTGCTAGCAGAAACCTGGCAGCTAATAGGTCTTGCAAGTAGCTTGCAAAAGAACATCCGCCTAGAGGAGAGCAGGACATTTTCAGAATCCCTTCAGTGATTTGCTTTCCATTGGCCATTCTTGTATGGAATTAATAGAATTGTAGAATAAGATATTAACAAGAACCAAGTGGAAGCAGCCACTTGATGTGTGGTTGTATATACACATGCTTAGCCTCACTATTTACACTATTAATCGCTGGATTTTATTGAAACATGTCAAGTGGATTAGTAAGCCAAAAATGAAAAATAGGTTAGATGTATCCAAAGGTGGTTCATAATTTTGAAGTTCTCCTAGACTCACAGACTCTCCTGCTTGAAGACCAGCTAGCAACTATGATTAGGAATATTTTTGTATAGTTACAGCACCAAGAACCTTACAGTTCAACCCCGAGCTACAAATATTCTCTTCTATTGCTGCAACAGATACGACATGAAGTTTGAAGACTATCTACTGGCTGCCACTGGTACAGAATACCGTGGGCCAATCAGTGCTATGATTATAATAACCCTACTGCTTTGAGAGATGCATTAATTATCAGATAACTTCCTGAGGATTGAAAACCCTACTTATCATTTTAAGACCCTTATATAGCTTTGTTCCACATTATCTGAAGATCCACCATCTCTTGTACTCTCCTGCATCTCCAACTAGATTAAATAGGACCAAGTCCCTCCAGACCTCATCCTTATAGCGCTGTCACTAATGTGGGTTACTCAGCAGTTATTCTCAATCTTTGGAACTTGATCATCCTCATCCCTCCTTCAGGAAAGCCTTGAAGATTTCCTTGTCCTGCAGAGAAGAAAAGAGTTTACAGACATGGAGTTTCTTGAAGTATTTCTTATGTTTATAAGGCTCTCGGTTGGCCAGAGCCTGCAGAAATGGGGTCATACAAAAACACAAATGAAGGAAACATAAAATACTTTGTTTCTACCACAAAAAGAATGCTTATTACTATAACCATTAAAGAATCTAATGTTAACTCAGTTTATATCCCTGTACATTATTTGAATCTTTAACACTGTAAACTAATTATCTGAACTGAAGGTAGTAAAATTATATTTTACATTTGTTATATTTACCCTTTATCTTGTTTTTGTGTAGACACACACACACACACATCCATATGGTGTTATTTTTTGCTGTTTCATTTGTTTTAGGTTACTTTTTTCAAGTTGGTATGATTATGCTGTTTCATTATTGTCATTAAACAGTTGGCTGTCCACTATTAGGGTTTGGTGAGCCAAATGTTTGGACTTTGGTAAACCTCTTCTAGAAAATAAAATGGGCTTTGTTCATATTCTGGTATAGACCATCATTGTATACTTTGTCTCAGCAAATGATTCTGACATGTTCAAATTCAACAGAGAATATATTTAGATTCTAGAGTCCTAAGGCAATTCAGGGAGAAGAAAAACTAACTTTTCATAACATGTTGAAATTGGAGAGGTGAAAAGATCTAGGAATTTATACAGGAAAGAGTGTGCTGTTATTGGAGCCTGCTGGTCAAGTATTTCCCTGACTCGGCAAGTTTCTCTATTGGTAGTAAAGACACAGCTTCTAGTTGCTTGGAATCATCCTGGTTTGCTTTCTTGGTTAGTTTTTATGGGAGAAATAGGGGAGGTCATGCTTGCCCTATGGCTGTGATGGCAAACCTATGGCATACATGCCACAGGTGGCACACGGAGCCATTGCTTAGAGCACACAAGGTGTTGCCCTGTCAACTCCAGTGTGCATGCGTGCGCTGGCCAGTTGATTTCTGCCTTCATTTTCAGCCGTTTTTCACCTTCTGGAGGCTTTAGGAGGCTTCCATGAAGCCTCTGGAGGGTGAAAAACGGCCCAACATGCAAACCAGAAGTCAGAAAACTTCCAGCCTCTGCAGGGCAGGGGAGGCCATTTTCGTCCTCCACAGGCTCTTAGAAAGACACTGGAGCCTGGGGAGAGCGAAAAATAGGCCTTCTGGTCCAACCAGAACTCAGCAAATGGTCCGTTTTCAGCCTTCAGTAGGCATCTGGGGGATGGGGAAGGCCATTTTCTCCCTCATCAGGCTCTTAGAAAGGGTCTGGAGTCTGGCATCGCGTGGCAAAAGCAATGGTAGAGCAGGGGGGGATTGCGTGTTCATGCGTGGGAAGTGAGCACATAGACTTATGGGTGTGGGCACGCACCTGCATGACCCCCTGTGCTCTCCCCCACTTTTGGCACGCAATGGCAAAAACGTTAGCCATCACTGCCCTATGGGGATCAATACGCAATATCACCCACCCACCCATCTAACAAATAAAATGCATTCAAATCTATCGATTGAGCTGAACAGAATAACAGAGTTGGAAGGGACCTTGAATGTCTTAATCCCTTGCTCAAGGAAAGATCCTATACCATTTCAGACAAGTGGCTCTCCATTCTCTCCTTTAAAACCATCAGTGATGGAGTAGCCACAATTTCTGAAGGCAAACCATTGCACTAATTAATTGTTCTCACTTGTCAGGAAATTTCTCCTAATTTCTAGGTTGCGTCTCTCCTTGATTAGTCTCCACACATTGCTTCTTGTTCTACCCTCAGGTGCCTTGGAGAATAGTTTGACTTCCTCTTCTTTGTTGCAGCCCCTCAAATATTGGAACACTTCTATTATACCACCCCTAGTCCTTCTTTTCACTAAATTAGACATACCCAATTCCTGCAACCGTTCTTTCTATGTTTTAGCCTACAGCCCCCTAATGATTGTTGCTCTTCTTTGCACTCTTCTTCAGAGTCTCAACATTTTTTTAATACTGGATGCAGTATTCCAAGTGTGACCTTATCAAGGCATTATAAAATGGTACTAACATTTTATACGATCCTGATTCTATCCTTCTGTTAATACAGCCTAGGACTGCATTGGCTATTTTGGCAGCTGCAGCACACTAATAACATGTTGAAATTTAAGTGGTTCTTCACTAGGACTCCTAGATTCTTCTTGCAATTATGAGTCAGATTTCAACTATTCTCTACCTGTATCCTTTGTTTTTCTTGCTTAAATGCTGAAATGGTAACTTATGGTAGATTTGACTTGCTTTTTGAAGATGAAAATTCTTGATGATTGTATTTAAAACCTTTTTATTAAAAGAAATTGATGTGGTGGTTAGATGTTAGATGTCAGTTTATAAAGATGTTCTGGTGAAGGTATGATAGCCTTAGTTTAAAAAAAATCCAAAATATGCTGGAAGAAATAAACACCAACATGTGATTGGCTGGTCTATTTATTTATGTCTAGTTGAAAGGAAGGGCGTGTGCACATGTGTGTTCTCTGAGGGAGAGAGAATGAACACGCTTACTAGAGAACAAAATGCACTGAAAAAGATCTTAAGAACATTCAGGTCTCTGTTCTTCTAAATTGGCTCCCAAAGGATTTGACCAGTTCCTACATCTTGCAAGAATGTTTTCATTCTTCATTATGATAGAAAGTTGATGAAACTGAGACTGCTTGACATAGCCAAACATCTGTACTTTCTTTGAGCTGCCTTCAGTTTGGAAACTTCAGCTGTCCCCTACTGCAGATGGCTAGCCAGGAGTTATTCAACTGTGCTGGATTTTTAGTGCCTGCCTTCTAGCAAAAAGGGTCAGAGCAGCAAGAAGGATCTCCTGGTACTTGAGACTGAAGTCTTCATTCCCAACCCCCACTCCATTCATTTTCCAAAGGGATGACTTCTCCCATGAATTCAGAAACTTAGGCTTCAGATTGAGTAAGCATGTCAGCACACTTTATGATCCTGGGATCCTGGGATGAAAGAACAGCTTATAAATCTTTCAGACAAATAAGTGCATTCTCTTTCTTTTGTTATTCAGAAAAATGCTTTTCCAGATTTTTATCAGAATCTGGCGTAGAAAGAGTTAAGTTCACAATGTTCAGAGTCTGTACTTTTGTTCAGTTCTCAAGACAGCTTTGGATTTTGTTTATGGCCCTTTGGAAATAATGCTATACTATTGGGTCACCTGTGTTAACATCTGCTTTCATTTGGGCCCTTTTTTGTTTTTTGCATCAAAGAAAAGAGTTAATAATTTATCTGCCTTATTGGCATAAGTCAGAAAACATTCAGATGACATTCTGCTGGAAGGGCTATGGTAAAAATGTAGATTAAAATTGACTAAATAATGTATCAACCATGTGCTTGGTTTTTTTAAAAAAATATCTTGCCAAAGTCTCTAGAAGTTCAAGGCAAACTTGGCTATTGTATACTCATTAGTGTCTTAGCTTTTCAGTTTATTTGGACACACTAAAAATGGCAAACAACATTTTAAAAATGTACCTCCCCTTTTAGGGAGAAATAATTCTTTGTTTTGGTATATTATATGATTCAAAGAACCAGCTTGTTACTTTGATAGGCTGAGTAATATTTTTTTAAACACATACCATCCTTTTGCCTAAAGGTAAAGGTAAAAGTAAAGGTTCCCCATGCACATATGTGCTAGTCATTCCCGATACTAGGGGATGGTGCTCATCTCTGTTTCCAAGCCAAAGAGCCAGCACTGTCTGAAGATGTCTCCGGTTTAAAAAAAAACCCAAAAAGCAACTGGACTTTCTTGTTTGTTTGTTTGTTTTTTCTTCTTGGATGAGAAGCAAAATATTTTCAAAGAACAAAGCCCAAGAAAGTCTAGTTGTCTTTTGAAAAAGCACCTTTGAAACAAACATGACCTGGATGATTGAGAATCTCTATTAAACATATTGCACTATTAATTTAGAAGTGGATCTTCAAATCACCCTAAGCGTTCTGATCTGTACCCAGCAAAATTCAAATGGCCTTGTCTAAAATTAGCTTGCAAGTGTTATAACATTCTTCTATTTTCCTCTATGTTTTCTACCAAGAGTCTGAGTCTCCGCCTATTCCGCCGCAAGTTGAAGGCCCATCTCTTCATTAAGGCCGGCCTGGCCTGACGACTGGTTGGCCATTT
>JAPKID020003783.1:0-12103 GCA_026931265.2 Tropidonophis doriae
CAGGAGGCAAAAAATGCTGTATTCGATGTATAAGAAGCACCCAGATTTTCAGCCTCTTTTTAGAGGGAAAAAAGGTGCCTCTTATACTCTGAAAAATACGGTAGATGCAAATAAGTATATGTCATGCATGCAATACAATTGCATTGCTTTTATTTTGAAGGGGACTGCTACTTTTTCCCATTTATCTATGTGTTTCCATTCATGCCTATGCATTTTCATAGCCCTGTTGGTTTAGTCCTACACAACAGTCCCAGTTTCTCATGTAGCTTTTGAAGAATCAATTGCCCATCTATGTCTTACAGTTACACTGACCAGAATTACTCTGAAACTCATGGCTAAAATTCATTGCCTAATTTGAGTATATTTTGCTTCATTTTTCATTTTATGTTACCTTCCTCAAATAATTCAAAATCTTGCACCATTTTGTATCAGTATTATTGCTACTGTTTAGTGTAATGGTTAAAGCCTCAAGTTAGAAGTGCTGCAACAGCTATACTTTTGCACATAAGTCATAAGTCATTTTTCAACACTGTTGTGACTTAGGTCACTTTTGTGATATAAATATATATCAATACATATTAATATATTACAATAATATATAACTATTTGTAATAGTCATAAGTTGAGGACTATCAATACGTCATGTTTTGTGGATATGTCAGAGAAGTTCTATTCAGAAGTTCTGAATAGATCGAAATAGAATCTACATAGGTGTAGATCCAGTTTCTTTTTTTTAATGGGCATGGCCATTTACAGATGATATATTGCTTTATTTTCAGTTAAAATATTTAGTAACAATTCTTAAAGGAAGAGAATATTAATATAGTGACTCTAAATTCCTTACATTTTTTTCCATGAAAAAAAGATCGTGGATTTGTGGCCCCAACAGAAAGTGAAAGAATTTTTCAGAAGAGACTTAAAGAAATACTCAAGCAAAGTGATTTTTCTGTGTAAGTATTAATTGATATGTTAATCTTTATCTTTTTACCTCTGAATTCAACAACCACCTTAATTTCTTAAAAATTATTAATTAGGACATCTGGCTCAATGGACAGCAATAATGAATCACAAGAATTCTCTGCTGAATTGACATTACATTCTGAGATACCTAAAGTTGTTTCATGCTCACCAGCAAATATGGTAGAAGTACACAGTGATAAGGAGCTGCACAGAGGTTAGTATTAATAAAGCAGTTGTTTTCCTCAGTTACATGACTTGTCCTATTAGAACTTATTTATTCAGAATGGAAGATACTGAAACGAACAGAATAATCTTTCTACTGAACAGACTATCTACATGCTCATCTGCATTTTATTTTGTACTTTTTTACCAATTTGTTGATATACTTTGTGTGAATATTATGAGTGTCTATAATCCTATTTAATGTTAATATATGTTTTTATTATTGGTAAGTATCTTGACTATTTAAATTTGGCTTATGATGAACTTATAAAACAAATATATTATATACATGGCATGCTATAACTACACGTGTTATTAGGAATATTGGTAATATTTGTAATAACATAATTAAGATGGAACATTATAATGTATTTTATTTGTTAAATTTTCAACATTCTGGTAAGATTTACTGTATAAGACGCACCTTTTCCCCCCTAAAAGAGGGTGAAAATTTGGGTGCGGTGCGATTTATACACTGAATGTAGCCCCACCCACCCACCGGCCCCAACCCTTTGGCCTCAGCCTCCCAGCAATTTACCTCTTTGCATCAAACCGGGGCTTGCGGAGGCGTCAGTAAGCTATAGCAATCCCTGCAGCCGGTAACAGCTGATGATCGGTAGAAATTGAAAGTGAAACTTGCTATTTGCTCCAGGTGGTAAATTGCTGGGAGTCAGATTGTTATTTCTTGTGCTAATCAGGCTGTTTGCTGCAAGGAGATAAGTCAACAACTATAAATGCCTATAGAACCGTGATGGTAAACCTATGGCACACGTGCCACAGGTGCCATGTGAAGCCATTTGTCAGGGCACACGAGGCGCTGCCCTGTCAGCGCGTATACGTGCGCTGGCCAGCTGAATTTGCCTTTTTTGAAGCCATTTTTTATCCTCCCCAGGCTCCAGTTGTTTTATGGGAGAGGGAGAGGGTGAAAAGGGCCTTTCCTCCCCCCCCCACCCCGAAGGCCCTCCGGAGGGTTCATGATCTTCCCTGAAACCTCTGGAGCACTGAAAACGACACTCTGACCAAACCGGAAGTGACATCTGATTTGGTCAGAGCGTCATTTGGAAGGTTGCTGAAGCCTCCAGAGGGCCTCCGAGGGCGGGGGGGAGGCTGTTTTCGCCCTCCCCAGGCTCCTATAAAGGCTTGAGTCTGGAGAGAGTGAAAAGAGCATGCAAAAAATGGGAGGGGAATGCCTGTAGTGCGCGCATTGCATTATGGGTGCAGCACGCCTGCGCACGACTCCCCCTGTGCTCCCTGCAATTATGGCATGCGAGCCAAAAAAGGTTTGCCATTGCTGCTATGGAATGTTCAAATTGTTAGATTTATTTTTTAAAGACTGCTTTATTATTAGTCTAGACAACTTAACAAAATGAAGACGCTTTTTAAAATAAATGCTTCATCTGAAGAGGCCTCATGCTATTGTTTTAAAAAGTGCTATTCTTTTAAATAGCAGAGAATAACTATACCTCCAGAAAGCACATCAATTTTAAAAGCATCTGTACAAGTATAGTCTGAAATATAACACTACAGTGTATATTGTCTGTACTGTTTGTTGCAAGGAGGCAAATTGCTGAGAGGCAGAGGCAGATATTTTTCCCTTGTTTTCCTTCTAGGTGTGTCTTATACTTTGGAGTGTCTTATACTCCGAAAAATACGGTGCCCTGGAAACTCTTAGAAGAGCAAAAATCAAATAACAACAATAGCATAATTGACAGTGTGACTCATTCTCTGCCAGCTGCCAGCAAGAACATAATTCAAGCACATGCAACCTTAGGTATATTTCTAAAAATAGGGTTCTTGTGGCCAAATAGAATCATGTTTTGAAATATTTCAAATGGTCCTAATTTATAGTGATTACTCACTATCTACAATCCTGTACTTATTTACTCCTCAGCAGACATAAATAATGCTATTCTTAAGATAAATTCTACTAAACTTAGTATGATACACTTCATAATTAGTAGGCCTTTATGGGGCTGTTAATTAATTAAAACCTCAGCATCTATACATGCAATAGATTTGATCAAAATCAGATATTAGGCTAGAAGAATTGAAGAAATCATATTAGTAAACTTAAACAGAAAAATGTACCTATGGATGGATAATGTGAGATTTGTGTGCAAAACATTTAAAGGACCAAATGTTAACAAGACAGAATTGAACTTGAACAGAAAGTATTTATTTCCTTTAATTTTTTTGAAGATGTGAAAAACGTGGACATAAACCTGAGACAGACAGGATAAAGCAGTTATGCACTGGCTAATAACGGAGCTCTGACTTGTTGGCAGTTCTGTGTAGGTTTCAGTTGCTGCTGCATTCAGAGAGGCAATAAGGTTAACCAAGAACTGAAGATGACCAATAAGCCCTTCTCCAATTTTAATACTCAGAATTCCCCAGCCAGCATGGCTAGCTGGTACATATTCTGAGATTTGAAATTCACACATCTTAAAAGTTGCTAATATTGGGAAATGCTGGCTAGCAGAAATAAGCTTCTAGAAACAAATGGTCACTGTGGGTCCTGATCACATATTATAAAATTATCTAGAAACCCCAAGAAACCCAGTAATAGCCTGTTTTTTAACTATCTTTCTCTTTCCTTTTCTCATTCATTAGATTCCAAACTGCAAATGTAATTGTGCTTTAACATTTCAATTACAAATAATTCAAATATACATTTCTTACAATTTTTTTAGATTAACTGTTGCTTGGGAGAGTCTTTTCTCTTATATGCTGCTTGCATTGATTCAACAATATTTTTAAAGTAAATATTGTTATACTCTATGAAAATCAGGATTTGGTAAAAGATTTAGTGGTTCTGTAATTCAAGTTCTTAAGCTGTATCAGGGTTATTAAGCACCAGAACACCAAACTATTTCCTTTATGAGAAATGGACTCTAAAATTCCATAAAAGTAAAAAAAAATAGTTAAATAAAATGTAACATTGAACTCAAGTCTGGCCATCCAAATGTCAAAAATGTCATATCTGAAATCATTATCTTAAATGACTACTTCCAAAAAAGGTTTGGCATGACTGACTCAATATATTAGTCAAGTTCATATCACACATTTAAGAATTTGAAATGGAAACATATTGATAAGGAAAGCACACATATGACTGGAAACAGAACAGAGGAAAGTCTGGAAAAGAAAGAGAAATAGACAATTTTTCAAACATACTTTTAGATACCAACTGGGTTGGGTCTGTAACATCTGCTTCATTGTACAATGCAGCTGGGTCCATAGTATCTTTGTCAGGAGGAGGGTATGATGGGGGTGGGGGAATCACTAACAGGGGTGGATCTCGTATGTTGCCTCTAGGAGGCTTTTGAGGCACTTGCTGTTCATTACCTATAGGGGAATCAATTGGAATTCACTAGTTACTATTACCATCAAATCAGATGCCTATCACATTTGCTCTAATGTACAGTGCTTTGCAGTAATTTACATCATAATCACTTTCTGATTAATGTTTGGAAATTACCACTTCAATGTATTAGCTATTTGTCAGTTTTAATGTATTTTTCAAGGAAATCTGAAACTCCAAAGCAGCATAACTGTATCACAACATAAAAAGTTAGTGTGCCATTTACCATTGCTTCCTCAAAAAAAAATGTTTGGTTGTGAATCATTTGAAATAATCCATCATTAATCTCTTTTTAACATGGTATTCTCTACCTGACCTTTGTAATTACCGTAGCATACAAACAAACACAGAAAGAGCCGTTCATATATCTAGAACTATCATATAATCTTAAAAATTATGTATAGCTAATATAATTTCATTAAAATGTTACTGCCAACATAACCAAAAATGTACATACCAATAAATTATACTTGCATTTCTATTTATTTATTTATGTATGTATGTATGTATGTATGTATGTATGTATGTATGTATGTATGTATGTATGTGCCCTCATGATTAGCTGCTAACAAAATTAGCTGCTAACATTATAAACAGTGTTTCTGGGATTTGGCCTTCCAACTTTCCAAAAATGTGAGGTAACAAGCTGCTTCATCTGGCATAGGCAGAGTGGACAGGCCACCTCTAATGAAGAGAGGTGATCTACCAGATAACCAAGCATTAAGCCAGAAAGTGCTTTATAGGTTAATATCAGCACTTTTAATTGCACTTGGAAAATACTAGGAAGTCAATGTAGCATCTGAAAACAAGTGCAATATGTACTAAATGGTCAACCAACATGAGCACTTGGGCGATCTCATTTTATACAAAGTAAAGTTTCTACATCATCATTAAATGTAGAGTATGTTGCAAGAGTCTACCTGGGTGGTGATGAGGGGATGAACCATTGCAGTGAGGTTTTCTTGCCATCTTCTAGCCCGGCTTTATATGCTAATCTAGCAAGAGCCACAAGTTCAGGAGGATCTGAAGCCCTCCAGCTCTTCCAAGGGCTATATTCCCTATATCCAAGCAGTAGGCTTAGGGCACCATTGTTTTACAAACTTACTAGTTTTGGTTTAAACTTATTCACTCCCAGCCAGGCTTACATAGCCTCCAAACATAGAAACAAGACTTTGATAGCATCTCTGGACCAGTTTGGAGATGCAATATATGAATGGGTGTATCATTAGCATTTTTATATCAGACTATAAAGTGCGGGATTACCTCCCCCAGTGGCTTCATGTACATAGAGGGAAAGGGAAGCTGATTCCTGAGATACCCCATGTGAGAATCTATGCCCTTTGACTACTACCTACTGAATTGACCACTGAGAAAAGAGTGGAACCTCTGCAAAACAATGCCTTCAATTCCTGCAACTGGTGTAAAAAGATACCATGGTTGATGATAATGAAAGCTTCTGAAATATTGAGAAACAGGACAGACCATCAAGCAAATGTATGTAGAAAATATAGCACAGTAGTAATGGGAGACTTTAACTACTCTGATTTCAACTGGGAGACAAATTCTGGAGCAAATGAGAGATCGAACAGACCTAGCTTTGTCATCCAAAAAGTAGAGGAGAGAAAAGCTATCCTAGACCTAATTCTTACCTAGCTTTGTCATCCAAAAGGTAGAGGAGAGAATTAGAGGAAAAGCTATCCTAGACCCAATTCTTACTAATAGAGAAGAAATGATAGAGGAAGTTGAACTTGCCGGAACTTTAGGTGAGAGCGATGACATCATATTGGAATTCAATATAATGCAAACACAAGCAACAGAACATAACCCAGTGTGTGTTTTAAACTTCAAAAGAGCTATTTTGATAAATTCAGAGAGAGTCTAAAACAAATTCCATGGGTGAAAATTCTATAGGAGAAAACAACTTAAGAAGCATGGGGAACTAAAAATATGATCATAAAAACCCCGTACCACTGAAACAGAAAAATAGGAAATCCAAGGAGAAAGCAGACTGGTTGCAGAATAATCTCTCTAATAACTGAAAGCAAAAATGACAAGTATAAAAAATGGAAAGAAGGACACACAACTAAGGCAGAATATCAGCAGATAGCCCGGATTAAGTAAGAAAAGCAAAGGCTCAGAATGAACAAAGACTTGCAATAAAAGTCAAAGATAATAAAAAAAGATTCTTTCAACATATAAATAACAAGAAAACAGTAAGGCATCTTACACACTTGTCAGCCCTTCTTTATTCTCCTACCATCTGGAAGGAGCTGTAGAAGCATAGGCAACCACACAAACAGTCTGAAGAACAGTTTTTATCTGTGGGCTGTCAGACTCCTGAATAAAAAATAACTCTACAACAACATAGTACGATTGACCTGTGGAGCCAATGCGACGTGCAATAAATTCACATGGTGCAATAGGACTAGTTGTTTGTTAGTAGGATTCACTGGGCTAGGGATTTGTTTGTCTTTCACTGTGAGTCGTATTGTGTTAGAGGGGGTGCACGAAAGGAAGGCTCAGCCAATCTCATTGTACACATGTTGTACTTTGACAATAAAGGTTTGAATTGAATTGAATTAAAAGAGAAGATGGCAAGGAAGTAACAGGCAGCAGAGAGAAAATGGAACTGCATCGGATTCTTTGCAAAAAGGCATCAACTTACTTTTCAAAGCACCAGAGGACAGGACAAGAAAAAATGGATGGAAACGAATCAAAGAGAGAAGCAACCTGGAATTAAGGAGAAATTTCCTAACAGTGAGAACAATTAATCGGTGGAACAGCTTGCCCTCAGAAGTTATGTTTTGTTTTGTTTTTTATCACTGGAGGTTTTTAAGAAGAGATTGGACAATCACTTGTCTGAAATGGTATAGCGTCTCCTGCTTGAGCGGGTTGAACCAGAAGACTTCGACCTCCATCTCGCCTCTGATTGATTGACTGAAATCATATCTCAAAATTAAAAAGCCCATGAAAAAGATAGGAAGTTCATCAAACATAAAACTAAATAATCATAAGAAAATTTTCAGCTTCATTAAGCTTGTTAAATTTTTATAGCCAAATACATTTGTGTCAGAATTATTTATGTTATTTTTTTCTTGCAGTTGTATAAACTGCCTAATAATGGGAGTTTCAGATAGCTGCACAAATGTGCAGAATTTTTTGATATTGTTTCTCGTGTTTTGGTGAATGAGAAAAGATCACAAATGTTAAAACTTTATCCATGTTCATGGATCTTAACATTTTAATATTAGTGTTAACTAAGAACTTTCCAATCAATAAATACTATTCAATGAATACTGTTCAAATACTATGGCTTTATCTAAGTAAAGAATGCCAGTTCCTTCTTAGTTAATTATACACTCGAATGCAAAATCATTTGTCATCTCTGACGAGAATAAGTCTTGTATTGAAATATTATATTAACAGATAATATATTTCAAAAATATATTCAAATGTGCAAAAACGTGCTTAAGGCACCTTAAGAATTAACACTTCATAACATTTGCACATACTTATAAAGGTTTGTGAATTAAATTGATTTGAAAACAAGACATGTTAAAGCTTTGAAGAACTTTGTGAGGAAAGACAGAGAAGATTTTTCAATAAATCATGTTCTAGGATATTATTTGAAGGCATTAAAAATCAAGATTATTAAAAGGAAATGGTGGTTCATCTGATCAATATCTATTCAAACAGATATATTATTGTCTGTGTTAACCCTTAGGGGACTTTTGCCGATCAGGAGTGAAAGCTGGAAAGATGTGTTTATAGGTAAGAAGTGTAAGAAGTGAATTATGAGAAACAATGACTGGTTATATTTTAAGGAAAGGTTGTAAGTTATTAAAATTGTTTATACTTGTGATGAAGGAAGGAGACTATATACTTGTTTTCTTTTTATTTTTCTGCACTGTTTCTTGTTTTTCTTTTTTGAATTAAATATTTAAAAATATTTTGAATTAAATTTTTAATAACATTATTATTAAAAAAATAAAAAAATAAATGATCAAGTACTTCATTGTTTCCAGACTTTCATTCTGTTATGTTAATAGTAATATTTTGTAAACTGGGATATATTTTAGTATTATTGTTGATGCATCATACAACCTGCAAAGCAGCAAAGATCACATGCACCAGTGTCAAAATTCGTCCTTACCAATTGTACTTTGTCTTTTATTATTCTTTTCTTCAAATCTGTTTGGCATGTTACAAGTTGGTGGAAGAGGAGCACGTCTCTTTTTCTTTTTTATTTCTTGTTGCAATGAACTTTGAGGAATCTATAAAGACAGAAAAAAGTATGTGGACATATTATATATTTTGTATATTGAAGAAATATTAATAGGCCAATATTTGAGGCCCTTGTTTTCAGTGCCATGTTTCACTAGAGACAAAGGCATTAAATAATCCTTTACTCAAGCAGCTAGTACTTGAAAACATTCTTCTCTAAACTGGCAATAACATTACATTTCCAATATTAAGTACCCTCAATAGAATTGTCTTCTGTGTATATCATCATTCCCCATCTAAAGCTGTTACCCTCATTTATTATACAATATGTAAAAAAGAAATGTATTTTGTATATTCTAAACTTTAATAATGTCCCCTGGATTAACCATCCACGTTTTCCATGTATACATGTTTTATAAACCTTGATCATATACCCCTAGTGATTTTTTAGTTGAAAACTCTCCATCAGCTTTTTCTCACATAGAAGGGATAGTGATAATGCACTATCATTTTCTTGCACATTTTTGGATTCTCAATTGTGATAATCAGAAGAGTGCATCTAGTATTTCATGGGCAAATGTACCCATAGATATATGCATATATGGGATTTGCCAGGTTGACCAATTTATTTTTAGTCCTTTTTCTTCCTAGTTTGGAATTATCTTTTTTACAACATCTGCAGTGAGTCAAAATATTCATCAAATCATCAATTATAACACCAAAATCCCCCCACCCCCAATCAGTTACAGACATCTCAAATCTCATCAAGATATAAGTTACGGGGGTTTGTCCCACATCCATGACTTTTACATTTATTTAAAGTGAATCACATTTAAAGGAAAATATTTGTGGTTCAGGGTTGAAATGATGGGTCCTTGGTGCTCTCTAAGCTTGCTTGTTTTTTTGCAAATGTTACATTACGTTACATTAGGAGCCAAGTGGCGCAGTGGTCAGAGTGCAGCACTGCAGGCTACTTCAGCTGACTGCTAGCTGCAGTTTGGCAGTTCAAAACTCACTGGTTCATGGTTGGCTCAGTCTTCCATTCTTCCAAGATGGGTAAAATGACAACCCAGATTGTTGTGGGCAATATGCTGACTCTGTAAACCACTTAGAGAGAGCTGTACAAGCACTAGGAAGCGGTGTATAAGTCTAAGTGCTATTGCTATTACCCTAATAACATAATTAGTGCTTTGCATGATGTTACCAGTTAGGGTAATGAAACCTTTGTAAGAAAACAAGCAAGGTCAGAGAGCACCAAGAATCTCTGAATCACATATGCCATATGGATGAGCCTTCATTCAGTTTATAAACATCATTCTGAAGTTTTACAATCTCTTTTATTTTTATCAACTTTAATAGCTGGTACTACCTGCAAAGTCACTCAATTTATTGCCTAAACTCAGATCATTTCCTAAGAAGTAAAAGATATTGATAATATTATATTTTATCTCACGTTCCCTTCGGGAGCTCAGGGTGGTAAACATGGCATTTCCTCTTCCAGTATTTCTTCCCAACCGCCCTTTGAAATACAGTATGCTGAGAGATCCAGTGAATTTCTATGGCTAAAGCTACAATTAAACAGTGTCCCTGATCCTAGTTCAACATCTGTTTCATTAATTCACCCTGAGTTTTCTTCAGTGGTAGGTTCCTGATTCCGTACCAACCGGTATGGTTGGAACGGTCTGGGTGGCATCTACATGGATGCGTGCATGCATCTTGGTGCTTTCAGGAGCCTCTGCAATGCTCCAGCTGCAAAGCAGAGTGTTGCACAGATGCTGTACGCGGAAGCGCTGAAGACATAAAAAGGATGGTAAGAAGCGAGGGCTTTTTAAAAAAAATTTACCTCTTCAAAACCTTGGTGCATCTTATACTCCAGTGCGTCTTATACTCCAAAAATATGGCAATTACTATATTTATTGTTAATACAGAATTGTTTCCCCCCACCCCCCATCTATGAAAATATAAGATTATTCATGATTGATAATGTATCTTTTCCTACATAATAAATTATATATAGAGCTCTTGGCCTGGAAGCTGGAATCCATTGGTTACTCTTTTGGAGTATTTTAATAAACATGGTTTATTTATTTATTTCAGTCAATTGCTTGTTTTTTATAACTCACTGAACGTGCATCTATATTCCTATAACTTAAAGCGATTATTTAATGTCTTTGACATAATAAATACAAGTCTTGAGCTTCTTCAGGTAGTTGAAAATGTAGCAAAACCACATCTACTCAGGGCCAAATAGTTCCTTCAATCTCTTTTTATTTGAATCCTTCTTAGGATGGATCCTTGTTGAATAAGTGAAATATTTCTGTTGGTAAAGCTTAAAATTGTTTTTGCTTTTCTTGCAGCCTTACCACTTTGCTGATTCACAATCGGTTGGTGATGATCTACAATTTGAAAGATACTTTGACAAGTACTATTGTATCTTTATTTTGTAAATTTAAAAAATTTAGAAAATTAAGATACAATAGTACTCGTGAAAATATTTTAAAATAGTTCATAACCAACTGATGAACTAACTTTCTAACTTTATTTTGGACTGTTTCTGGATCAAAACCTTAACTATTATCCCACACTAACTTTCAATAAGATAAAATACCATTTAGTCAATACATAATTAGTTTCAGAATAATCAGAATAAGTTAGGATTAACGAAGAATGTTGCAAGAACAATGATTTCTCTCCTCCGAGTTCTCTTTGGTACTCACAGACAGACTGGCATAATTCTCAAAAATATTTCAACTTCTAGGAGGCTGGTGGGAGGAGCTGCTGGTTGTGAGTAGGGAAAACTAAGAGGCAGTGCAAAGGAGACAGATAATGGACCGTGCACATAACGGCACACAAATTATGTAAAAATCCAAAACAGCAATAATACGTTCATGGTAAGTGCATTGGAAATGGCGAATATATTTTATTTCAGGCTTAGTTCAGTGCAATACTTGTCTTGCTGCTGTCTTTTGCAATACTTTTTTCAAACTTGGATAGTGTCCTATTTGTAAACAAATTACTAGTCTACATGGACAGATTACCGATTATCTAGAATCTCTAATCTCTTTCTGCTAGCAGAAATTAGGCATCCAATTCAACCATTCTACTCTATTGAGCTGCTGCGCTATCAGTTCCCTCAACCACAAAGATTCTGCAGAAGGGCAGTGTGGATCTGTCAGGGTGAGAGCTATGAACCACAAACACAAAGCTTTCGCTGTGTCCTAGCATAACAAATACAGTGCCCTTGCTGATCTTAATAGGGACACTAAAGTGACAGGTCAAGGTTGTAGATAACTCAAATAAGCAGGGGATCATGATTAAAATTGAAGAACTTGCTTT
>JAPKID020003784.1:0-12103 GCA_026931265.2 Tropidonophis doriae
CCCCCTCCCTCCCCACTCAAGCCAACAACCCTATCCACCCCGCAGTCCCGCGGGACACTGCGTCCAGCCTCTCCCGGGGGTGGGGGGGAAGCCTCTACCTTCTCGCCAATGCCGCCGCAACTCCTGGTGCCCTCGCCGTCGCCCTACCCACCACCGATCTCTTCTCGCTGGTGCTGCCGCCACAGGGAGGTGGAGGGCTAGGCTGCAGAGGCAGTGGCGGCAGAAGCGCCAATCACCACGACAGCATCAGGCAAGGAGGCAGAAACCTGCCCCCATCTCCAGGAGAAACAGACACAGCGCCCTGCGAAGCCACAATGTGGCTGCCGCTGCTGGCTCCAAGGGAGGGAGGGAGGGAGGCCAGGCCGACTGTGGGGAGGCGGCAGAAGCGCCAGGAGCCACAGGCACAGCGGCAGCATCAGCGAGGTGGATAGAGAGAGGTAGAGGGAGGGAGAGAGAGGGAGAAATACGGTAGGTAGGTAGGTACAGGGATAGAATAGAGAGGGAGAAATACAGTAGGTAGGTAGGTACAGGGATAAAGAGGAGAAAATACAGTAGGTAGGTAGGTAGGTACAGGGATAGAATAGAGAGGGAGAAATACAGTAGGTAGGTAGGTACAGGGATAGAGAAGAGGAGAAAATACAGTAGGTAGGTAGGTAGGTACAGGGATAGAGAGAAAGAGATATACAGTAGGTAGGTAGGTTGGTAGTTAGGTAGGTAGGTGGATAGAGAGGGAGAAATACGATAGGTAGGTAGACAGTAAGAAATACAGTAGGTAGGTAGGTGGTTATACGGTGGTTGTGTCTACATAGTTTGGTTGGCCATTTAACCAGACTGGGCCACAGCAATGTGTTGCCGGGTACAGCTAGTTTCTAATATATCAGACATTCATGAACAATAATCCATCAGCTCTGTGCAATTAAATCAGTTAAAATGAATTTTCACTATACCTAGAGCATCTGATATAAAATATTTATCATTAGCCATTAGTTCAGCAAGCAAGTTGATATTTAATCAATTGTCATAGGTAAAAAAGCTCCATATTTGGTTAATTTATTTTTGGGCAGTGATCCCACCCAGCAGAAAAATTAGCTGGATTATGTCATAAATCTAAAATATCTTTTGTACTATGGTTTCAATCCAATCCTTTTTTGTTTAAGGGGAGAAATAATTCAGATTATGAGGCTTTCTAGATGAAGGTTTGAGTCTATATTCACTAAAAATGGGCAAGAATTAAGATTTGACCCTTTCCTACTTTTAATTATTCTTTTTACGAATCATTTTTTAATCTAGTTGAGAAATAATCCTTTTAAAATTCATTCTCTCTGTGCCAGTAACCACTTAGAAAGACCCAATGATATTGAACACAAAACAAAGAAGTCAGATAACAATTATAATTCCAATAAAATTATATACAAATGTACGCATTAACTAGGAAAACTTACAAAATTAGATATATTCAAAATTTAGAACTGTCAGATTCAAGCTGTATCCCAAATTTACATACATATACAAGTATTTATAAAATCTCAAAAGTTATCTCAACTGCAGGCAAAAATTACTCATGTACTCAAAATATTAAAAAAGATTTAAGACTGGAAGGAAAGAGTGAGAAATGTAAACTTAAAAAAAAACCACAACAGAAATATTTATTGTATCATATACTTTTTTTTATAAAGTGCTATAATAACCATTATTGTGGCATACTCTTTCACTTATCTTTCTTTCTTAGTAAAATATATTAATGTATTATGATCCTTTTTTAAAGACTTCCTAAAAGTACCAATTCTAAAAATTAAATTAGATTAATGTATCTATGGGTAGGAGAACCCATGCATTGCATATTGGCTTTTAACTGAAAATCAGAAGAAAATATGGCTTTCAGTATTGAAATTTTGTACTAATTTTAGATTGTGGTCTTGAAATTGCACCATTTTTTCTCCTTTCTGCATCATCCCTTATGGATGCAGTTCATCTTGTTATTTGTGAGATGAGGCTAGTAAACCGAGCGCAAACCCTAATCTAATCCCTAACATGGCACATTTCAGGACTGGACATTAATGTACACCTAATGTACACCATTAATTAGATACTTAATGTCACAAAGATTGGTTCTGTTTTCTCTATTTTTCTTTGCTTTATTTATACTAATGAATATTAATGAAATATTCAGATTGCCATTACATTATTTCAATTAGAAATTTTTTTGTACCGCCTTCCTTGGAAGTAAAATCCATTAACAAACTGGGATTTACTTCTCCGTTCACAGAAATAGGATTGTGCTATTACTACCATCTTTGTTGGACAAGATAAGCAGTTTCAATTTAGATAGCACAGAAATAATTGTATTTTTAATTTGGGAGAAGATAATTTAATACCATTACTTGACCCTGTACATTTTTCTGGAAGAGCTTATTTTCAAATTTAAACCTCACAATATTTAATTTGTTGAATTCATAATATTACAAGGTTATCGTCTCCAAATAGCTTGTTATTGGGCATGGAAAAAACATTACTTCCTAAAGAAAAAATGCAGGGTATTTTTTTTTTTTGGCACCAGAAGTATTTTTAATCTCTTCCATCTTATTTACATAAACAAGAAGTGGAAGATTTCAAAAGTAAGTATGCATTCAATTCAATCCAAAAATTATCTCTGTAACAAAAAAAAAATGAATGTGAAAACCAATTTATGTTCCATGTGGGAACTGATCCACAACTGAAAACTCATTCTCCCCTAAATGAGGCAAAAAGGCCCCTTCTGAGTAAACATGTAAAAAAAAAAAAGGTGGCTAATCAGGAATCCAGTCCAAGCACTTCAGTCCCAGTGACTAGTCCAACTAAAAACACAGACATGAAAAAAAGGCTTACTGGAGTATACTATATACTGTTAACAATTTGACTTTTTTCAACAAACAATGACAGGATGAGATTGTTCTTCTAGGAATGAACAAAAGGACTCATTTCTTCACACTGCCAAGTTCATGTAGTTTCAATTACAATACAAGTGTGTATGTATTATCACATCACTCTTTGGCTTAGAACTTGGCTCTATTGCTAACTTTAAAAATACTCTTCTTGCCTACTTTATCAATGATCAGACCAAAATGCCATGTTTTGAATGTAGAAAGTGCAAATATACCCAGTTACCTGTTTGCCTCCAAACACAAGCCACTTCAGGTGCCAAGACTCCAGTCTCTCAGGGGTCATGCCTATTGCCAGCAATGGCAGCACAAAGAAGGGTCCAAACAAGAGCAACTGAAAGTGCATTTTCAGAATAACAAAAATGCAGTTGTGGCCAAGCTATAATCTCAAACCACATGCCACCAGATTAATTTAGAATCATAAATACAATTCAAGATAACCTGCAGGAGTGCATTTGTTAACATACAAAGTCTGTTGTGAGTTCTTGAGAATATTGCAAAGAATCATCAAACCGGAATCGTTTGGAGACTGTACTGCTGTCTTCTGGAATATTCTCTTTATCTTCTTGCTCAATGCATGCTCCATTGGACATGGGCCTGTTATTAATTCTCTCTTCTATGCTCTTATTCACATTATCATATGCTGGAGAAGAACCTGGGTTTTCTTCAGGGCTATACCACAATAAGAATTCTCCTTGCTTAAACCAACAGTGGGACAGGCAGGCCTCTGCTGTTGGTCGCTCTCTACAAAGTAAAATAAGAGATATATAGATTTAAGATCTGGAACTTAGGTTGCAATTGAGTCACAAAAATGGATAGTTCACTACCATTTAGCACTGGCACAGACTATCAAATAGAACTATCTGTCCACTAGATTTGACAGGATACAAAAGGGAAAGAAAGAGGGTTTATTCCGTTCTCCATAACAATTTCAACGCCTTGCTACCAGATTCCTCCGTGAGCTATGTAATCCTAAACAAAAGCTAGTTACCCTAAATCAGCTCTTTTATCCAAGATTTCAGAAATTATCAGACAGGAAAAAATACTGACAGAGGTGAGGGAAAACAACATGAAAACTCCCTATCGCTGTTCTAATGTAGTATTTGAATCAGGGGAGGTCAACCAAATTGACCAGTTATTTCTACCTCTATAATGCTCAAATATTTACCTTCCCGGGTAATCAACAGGTAGAAATAAGGAGCCCATGATAGATCCAAATCCCTCTTGCCCATTATGAATCAAAATATTGTTCTTATCCTGCCTTTCTTTCTAATGGTATATTAATGTTAAAATATTTTCTCTATCCCTCTATCTCCATCCCCATAAACTTACTCAGGATTTTTAACAAGAAGTTTTTGGATGAAATCTCTGGCCAATAATGAAACGGAACCAAATGTTTCTTCTGAATAATCCACATTGACTTGAGAAACGTTGAGGTATGTTTCTTGTTTATCTGCTCCCATAAATGGAGATTCATGTATAAGCAGCATGTATGAGATTACACCTACACTCCTGAAATTAGAGAATGTATACATTTTTCATGGATGTTAGAAACGAAAATATTTCTTGCCAATAACTAACAGATGCTAAAGCATTATATTTTTATTGCTTTTTCATTTACATATCAGAGAAAGTGATTCCAATTATACTAAAGTTTTCATATACTTGGATTACAGTTCTGACAAAATAAGTTCCTGAAACATTTAATGTTTTGCTTATATTTTCCACATAGGGGATCAGGCACCAGGATATTTGTCTCATCAGTGTCTTATAACAAATTTTTCATAAAGACTTTAAAAATCCTGGCAAGCAAGTCCCATGCTAAGACACAATCTAATTCTGCAATAAATCAAAGGGAAGTCACCTGCCTGATATTCAATCCAAAAGATAATTGTTACAGTGAATAGAAGCAAGTACCATACACATTCCATTGTACTTGTAGAGATAATGTGAATCACACACTAAACTTCCAGACATCAAACTTGAAATTAGCGAAGACATGAGCAGAGTTTGAGGGTCCAAGTTCTGCAATTCAAGCATATTTTTCAGGAACAGAACTTAAGGATCTGTTCTGGTAGAGTTCTAAAATCACTAAAAAGTGATTTATTTGAAGTGGGTTTGGGTTATTGGAGCTTGAATGAGAGGATTGCTTCTGAAAGTAAGCAACTGTTTTCCTTATCCATATCCAAATTCATGAAAGCCAGTTTTGTATAAGGGTTAATGGCACCAGGGTTAGGGTTAGGGTTAGGGTGGAGCTCTGTGCATGCACTTGCCACTCACACGTCCCCTTTCCACCCAGCTGGAAAGTATGAGGGATCGCTGGTTTATACAGTAAACTTGTTTCACCTGAAATTCATATTACACTGTATAAAGAATCCAAACAAATATAAGACAGTATGATGGTGTTTCTGATCATTGAGGAGGAAAAGTCAGAAAACCAAAGATAACAAACCACCACCAGTTTGATAGAAAGCAGTAACTTATTTAACAGATTTTAATTAATAATACTCATAGATGACAGCTCTCATTTAAATTAATCACCAACAGGTGATGCTTAAATATACTAAAGCAAAAGTACATGGAAAACTGTTTTAGGCTGTTTCCACCTGGAAAAAAAGTCACAGGAAATAATTGTCTGCCCCAAATTCACTTTCTACTTCAGGAAAATCATGACTTGTTCCCAAAGGCCATAAGTGTTCAAAAAGGATTTTCAAAGACTAATGAGAAAATCAATAAGCTTTTAAGATGAAATTATACAATCAAGGTACTTAAAGTTGCTTTAATCTTGTAAGAAATTACCTTACCATATGTCTGTTGCTGTAGTAATGGGATCATAATTTAAGACTTCTGGTGCTGGAAGGAAAAGATACCATTAAAAACAGTATTAAAATAATGTTATCAAATATCCAAGATAATCACTGATCTGCCACACTATTTTACAATACACTGAGAGTGACATTATAATATTATTTATTGATAAGAGTGACTGTAGAAACTGACTGTATATACTCCATATTGGCTTGATTCACTCAATACACTAAACCCTAATGTCATTTAACTGAGTTTAGCTTAGTGTAAACTTAGTTTTGTAAACTATAGCTTAGTATGCCATGTAAACCAAGAAATATTTCAGTATTCTGATTTTTCCCATTTATTTCCAGGAATCTTGCCTTAGCTAATTAGAGTTCATTTGTGCAAACCAGAAATGGTCTTTTAATTTGTTTCTCATAATGCACCTATCCAGCCCTCATAACACACAGAGCTATATGTGATCATAGGTACTTTAGCTGAATTTGGAGGCTGAGTGGCACATCAGCAGGCTAACTCATGTTATTGCTTGCACCGATTATATTTTCAACCAGCTGTAGCTTCCTGATGGTCTTCAAGGGCAGCACCACAAAGATGCACTCAATAATTCAGTTGTGAGGTGACCTGGGCATGTGCACTGCCTGAAGGACTTCTTTTCGGTATTGGGAAGTGCCTACCGTATTTCCCCGAAAATAAGATTGTCGTATTTTCCTTTGGGCTTCAAAATAAGCACTCGGGGTGCTTATTTTTGGGGAGGTCTTATTTTTTTGAAGTGCAGGAGGCGGCAAGCACGGGGACTGGAGGGAGCCTTCTTTGTCCCACTGTTTCCTTGCCCGCGACTGTAACGGGCCAAGCTCTCAGCATGCCCCGGCCTCCAACCGCTCTGCTGCTGAGACACTTCTTGGCTGTGGTGGGCACTATGCTGGCCACCAAGCAGCTGCCCATGCTATTACTGGCCTCATGGGGGCTCTTCGCCCTCCTGGCAGGGCAGGTGGAGGCCAGGGTGTGTCGAGAGCTTGATCCCAACTGAGGCTGCAGACAAGCAGACAGTGGGATGGAAAGGGTGGAGCCAGTGGTAGCTTCCCAAACACTTTTTGCCCAGAGGGAGATGAAGCTTTGTCTGCTTTGAAAGGGGACACGAAGCTTTGAGTCCCCGTCATTTCTCCGTCCGGGTGAAAAGTGTTTGGTTGCCTATGGGGCACTTGGAAACGGACCACTGGAAAAAATAAACATTCATTTCTTAATACAATATAATGAACCTATTACAGGAAGATTGTTTCTTTATAATAGTTTGTATATAGTATGAAATTGTGATAATATAGATCTTTGTCTTATATTTATACACCATTTCTATATGTAACTCTTTTTTTATGTGCAAAGGGACTGTATCCCCCTTCTTCAAGTGACTGAAGACTTTATAATACAACAGGGAAACCTTCCAACAAACACATCATTACTGTATTTTTCGGACTATAAGACGCTCCGGACCATAAGACGCACAATAGCTTTAGAGGAGGAAAACAAGGCAGAAATATAGCCTTGTTTGCTGCAGCCGCAACCCGTTTGCCATTGCCCATTCGCCACAGTCCTTCACTGCCACCTGTTCACCATGGCCTGTTTGCCACTACCGCAATTAGTGGCGAATGGGTGGGGGCGATCAGCACTGCACCAACCCCCCACTGCAATATTCGCTCTATACAATGCATAGACATTTCCACTCACATTGGGGGAGGGATGGAGAAGTGCATCTTATAGTCTGAAAAATACAGTAATTACAAAAGTAATCAAAGTCCAATATAGACATAATTTTATGGTTATTTTGTGTTTTTATTATGGGGCATTCATCTCCCATTAAAAATGGTTCTGCACCTGTAGGGCCACAATTTCTCCAGCTTATTTTGAAGTTATACTTTTTGCATTTGGAAAGAAACGTGCTTTGTGGTTACTTGAAGAACGTTTGAAGATGAAATTTTGTTTTAGTCTTGAGAGCAAAGGAACTGACATTCTTCTAAAAGTCAGGGAAAATGCATTCAAATAATATGTGCAAATTACCTTGATATTCAGGTGTTCCAACAATTTCTCGTAGTTCACCAAAATTTCCAATCTTCCGAGACAAACCAAAGTCAACTATTTTTATGTCACCGAGGGGACATACACTACTCAATAAAATATTCTGGGGCTACAAAGAACAAACAAACATTATAGATATATAAATGAATTAATCATTTATATTACATTTGGAAATGTATACATCATTGCATGAACAAGGCTACCTATACTGGGATAATCCCAGTGGAATCAATGAACTCTAAATGTAGATGACTGTCAAATAGCTCCTTAATAATAGATTATTTATTTTCATAATAAACCTAAAGATATATCCCAGTGTTTTAGAAATGTTAAAAAAGGAGATCAAAAATTCAAAACCTTATTTTTAATTAATATCCCACATGTTCAATGGGAAGAAATGCTGGGATGGAAAACATTTTTTTAATTTGCCTCTTCTAATTCTAAAGTAAATAAGACTACAAAGATAAAGCTCACAGTTTTGATACTTTGTTATTAATCTCATTATCAGCATAAATTCTAAAGTTGAAAAATTGCAGGTAGCTACACAACTCTTTCAAAAGCAGCCTGCAGCTTTTATCTGTAGCGTTCCTAGTTAGAATTATTTCCAAGTAAAAAGAAAAGGAAATGACAAAGTGAAATATCAGTTTTTAGACTAAATCAAAGAGAAGGCAAACAGATGGAAAAACTAAAGTACTGAGTAGAAAGCAGTAAGCCTGGCTCTAAGTACTTATTTAAATATTTGGTTTTTTAAAAATAAGCATTATGAATTTTTATCCATTTGAAATCTTTACAATTCTTCACATGATTATTTGGCTTGTTGTATGTCTAATGATTTAAAATGTTTTATTAAATATTATGAAAAAGCCTATTAAATAAACATTTGATGTATTTTAGATTCTATCACTGAAATATTTCCCACTATGTAATAGCATATTGCCCATAATTTCATTGCCCAGCAGTTGTAATGTTTAACATGTAAGGATTTGAATCTTAATCAGTAACAGCTGAAACTCTGAAAATACATGTGGAATAACATTTATTTACCTCCTTCTCTATGAATCCCATTTTCATACAGTTATTACTTTACAATTTTTGAAGGTCACTATGAATATTACCTTTAAATCTAGATGCACAATATTGTTTTGATGCAAATGGAAAACACCTTCGAGTATTTGTCGTATAAGCCTAATGATAGCAATTTCCTCTATAGTTTCTTCTAGGTCAGGGAGACATAGATTAAAGATTTCTCCTCCAGCTGCACTGAAAAAATTATATGCAAACACATGTAATTGTCAGTATCTTACTGTCAAAATAGAACATTGAAGTCAGCTGTTGGCTTATAATTTCAAACAGTTTCTTAAACATGCTTATTTAAAATGATATTGGTGAAGATAAACAAAAGTGAACCATTCTTCTTTTATACCTTCCAAAGATAAAATTGCAGTAAAGAAATTCTATGGAAAAATGCAGAACTGAATGCAAGCATCACTACTGTGAGTCAAACAAATGGCCTCACTTTATATAATGTTAATAAATAACAACAAAAACAGATTTTATTGGATACTGGAGTCTCAACAAATCCTGTTACTGGTGACAAAGGAATATTTTACTTCTAAAATATGGCAGTTGCTTTCCTAGTCAAGTAAGTCACAATCAAAGACAATGATCCAAAACACATGAAGCCTGTTTTGTTTTCTTTAGACTTTTTAGGAGCACTCTTTTTAATTCTCTAAAAAAGAATTAAAACATTTTATCCTGAACCACTTTTCATCTAAGAATCTGAAAGTAAACAAAAAATAGTTTGACTGCTATAAATTGTTAATTCACCACAACCTCTTAAGAAATGCAAAAAATGTAGCCTTATATTTTCTGGAATACATTTTGATTTGGCACTCTGGTCACATACCTTCCCCGAAGCGATCATGTTTATTTATATTTAATACACACATAATTTAAGAAAGAAGATGAAAACAAAATGTATGCCAGAACCACAGCCACACATCAATGAATTTTCTTCCTTGCATTCTAAGACTCCTGTCTGCATACCCAAATATTTTTTGCACACATGCAACATACTTTTTCAACTAATGCATGTCCTTTGCATTGGAATATGTGATGCAATAAACATGGTATTGTTCCATATACCAATTCCAAAACCCATATAATTTTTGCATCATTTGTGCTCAAGGAAAACTTGGCTCAAATAGACACTTCCACTTCAAAATAACAGTTGATTTCGTTACTATCACATCATGAATTTAGTTTTCTTTATCCCCCAGTTTTCTTCCATGAAATAAGGGGATATATGGGGATCACCCTTCATCTTTTATCAGTATAATAATTATGTGAGTTCTTTACATTCAGTGAGTTATTTATTTTGGACAATATATATTTGTATATATATTTCATCTGCATTCTGCTAAAAAGATTCACTCATAAGCTATATATATATATATTTCAGCAAATCTGACACATTAACATATAGTGCAGAGATTTTAAAAGAGCTAGAAAGATGGAAATAAGATTAGGGTGGATATGACCTACACTGACAATATAGAAAGCCAAACTGTACAAATATGAAATTGTCACACAGCATAATTTCACACTAGAAAAAACGACTATTTAGCACTGAACAAAATAACTGAACTGTATCAATTAAAAAGGGGACACAAAAAATCCATGTTATAAAAACTACATGATACATTATGGATGATTTCAAAAAAGAAAGAAAGGACATCATTTATAAAGCCAAAGAAAAAACTGCATTTAGCATTTACCTGAAAGATTAATTCCAAAAATTAGGCAGAAAAAAGCAACAACCCAGGCAAAAATCCCATGTACTACCACCCACTTTCCCTACTTTATTTATCTAAAATTGTCAACTACAACTGAAACCCATCCAACTTCCCTCTTCCAATAAACATACACATATAGACCACTTGTATGTGCCTGTGTGTGTGCATGGACACAATCACACACACACATTTACCCTCTAAAAAGTGGGGGGGAAGGTCTGAGACAAGAACAAGAATAATGAAAGTACTGATTAAAATGAACTGCCTATAAAATAAGGTATCCCATTCATAAGCAGGTCCCTCTCTAAATATATCAACCATTCTTTCCACCACTTTGAAACCAATCTGACCATAGAATAAACAAAATAAAATGTATATATTCTCCCCTCTTTCAAAACAACAAGAAAAAAAAAGGATGGAAGTACAAAACAGCAGATTTACTGTGAATAGATGAAATGAACAAAAACGAATTAGACAATTGGAAAAGAAAGGATAAATAGGCCTTTTTTACAAAAACAGGATTACATTGGCCATATAAGGAACCCTTCACTAATATAAAGTATAATCTTCAAAAGGATCCAGGATTTTTCAGGAATGATGTTTCTAATTACCTATACTTCCAACCATTCCTGGGTTTTAAACAGTTGCTTCTAGTCTTATCAGAGTGTGTAAGCATCCTCTCAGATTTATAAGTAATAAGTCTGAAAAGCAGATTTTACTAGCTAAATTCCTGTTTGCACCATCTGTTACCTGAGGACATAATTCCCTTACTAGGAGGCAGTAGCAAATGCTGGTGAGAAGACAGCAGCAGCAGCTTGGTTATATATGTCAAACAGGTTATATATGGCAATCACAAATTGTTTTTTAAAGTCAAAATAAATAGCAATACATCGACACATGGAAGAAATATAAAGTTCCTTAGTGATATATTTGTAGCCTGCTATTTCTTTTAGGATTGCAGGGAGCTTTGTGTAAGTCAGTCTAGATTCCTAGTGACTGCTTCAGCAAGTCTCTGCAGTGGGCTCCTCAGAAGTGGTTTGCCCTTGCCTTCTGAGGATGACTGACCTAAGGCCACCCAGCCGGCTTGTTGCCTAAGGTAGGATTACAAGTCACAGCCTCCAAGTTTCTAGCCTCATGCTTCAACCACTAGAGCAAACTTGCTCTCAGCAACCTAGTTCTGGAGTCAGAGCTGGAGTGGGAGACATGCATTTTTTAAATTTGTGTAATTAAAACAATTTATTCAAATATTCCTAATCAAATAAATTCAATCCACTTGGTTTTAAATACAACTACCCTATTTTCTCATAGCTGTATTATTATCACAAGCCCTCAGGAGCTACAGCTGACTTGCTTGTTGCTTGGCTGTGTGGTGAGGCCCCTGGACCTGTAGATGGGAGGATGGAAGCCTTGGAGTTTCCTATGGTTGCCTTCTATTGCAAAGAGGAAAGATTCCCCAATGAACATAGTGGGGTTCAAGAAGGAACTAGAGTAGTTCCTAAAACTCTGATGCAT
>JAPKID020003785.1:0-12102 GCA_026931265.2 Tropidonophis doriae
GACCCCGGCACGGCGAACCACGACCACCTAGCCCTCGAAGGGGGGGCAGGGGGCCAGAGCAGGGGACCGCACGTAAGCAACGGCCCCGAGTCCCTAACCCCTGGAAGTATCGCTGCCCCCCTCCGAACCTGCCCACTCCCAGAACAGTTGGAATTAACTCACCCTCTACCGGACCATCCCCCTTCCCCTCCTCCAAATGCCTATAACCGCCTGCCGGCCCTAACTCCTGGCCTACGACTGACTGCCCACGCCCACCCACCTCCCTGGAACCCCCTAAAATACGGATTAAACATTTACATAAAAAACCCCGTAGACTGCGTTTCGCCCACCTCTCTGGATTAATAAATCCCTCATCGAGGTGGGCCCTCGTGAGAGAGGAGGGCCAAACCTGCGAGAGGGGGGACTCTCGCAGTATTAAAAGGTCTGTTTTGGAATAAATAGCGGGTTTACAAATACATAATAGCAGGGGAACAAGCAAGATTGGGGAGAATAAGATGATTCAATAAAACAACGTCCGATAGGCACATAAGTATAGATGGATCAATAAATAAATAAATAATTCGGTCCAGTTCATTGCTAGATGGATTAAAAGCACTTGATGGAATAAAAAAGTCAGGTAAAGTGCAAAGTGCAGGAATGTCCGGATCAAAAAGGTGCAAAGTGCCAAGTTCGACGAAGAGTAAGGGTCAGAGTGGGTCTAGGCCTAGTTCTTCACTGGGCCAAACAATTCACTGGGTCCATCAGCCTAGGGAATATTCGGCCTCCGATGTTTAGCTCGCCCAGCACATACTTGTAATGATGCAAGTATGTAATTTATGTGATCTGCACAAGGACTTCAAGACACATGCAACTTCACTTTATTCCTTTAAAGCTAAGACATCATTTAATTGTCATGAGGCACCAAGAGAGAACCCTTAAACCTGCATTGTCAAAGATGAAAGCCATTGTACTCAAAGCTGTCTATCTCTGAGTCATACATTTGTATTTATCTCAGATTGAATTTGCATGATATGATATTCAGTTGCATAATAGCAATAGCACTTAGAATTATATGGTGCTTTACAGAGTCAGCATATTGCACCCAACAATTTGGATCCTCGTTTTACCCAAGGCTGGAAGGCTGAATCAACCTTGAGCTTTGTGAGATTTGAACTGCCAAACTGCAGTCAGCCGACAGTCAGCAGAAGTAGCCAACCACTGCGCCACCATGCTCTATTACTATTGGATCACTCCTTGTTATTTCCAAAAAGTTCTACCCAACCACAACACCATTCCAGCATTTATTTCAGGAAGGCTAAATTATTATTGGTGAAGAAAAACTGTTGTAGGACTTGATCATTTGCCCAAATCATAATATTTGGATAATTCTACGATTTCTATGTGATCAAAGCAAAATTAGAACAAAGGCAACCATAGTTATGGATTCTAGATAAATTAATTATGTCTTAATGAAATCATTTCCTTTATGATGTTATGATATAATGTCCATGGCCAGGGTTTATGCCTCAAGTCCATGTTATACAGAGTTCTTTGAAGGAGAATATTGTCTAAAACATTAAACATTTAAGCATTTCCAATCTGGAACCTCCCTCCAGGTATATTGAAAAAATGAAGCTCAAGAGGAACATCCGATAGGATCCATAAGGGTTGTTTTCTAACAAATCTGGAAGATTCTGTTTTGGAAAATGCCTTCAGCCTAACGAAAATTGCTATTGTTTTATAGGCCAATGCTGCAGGAAAAAATCCAAGGAAAACTTTATAATATACAGTATATTAAAAAAATATTTATGGAGAGTACAGTATTCTGTTTGGGATTATAAGTAGCAAGACAGTTGCTATGATTGATGAAAACACACACACACACACACACGGATACATGTCTCAAAGAGATACAAACCTGTATGCCTCTCTTTTAGCAGTTATAAATCCTCTTTGGATAAAGGTCAGAAGCAGGCACAGAGACATTTAAATATATCTGCACAACCAAACTTTATGCATTTAATGTGGGAAAAACAATTGTCATCCATACAGTTTCTCACTGAAAATGTGCCAGATAAAATTCTGGATACTGACAATTAAAAGCTTGAGGTCATAGTTCATGCCTGAAATAAGAAGAGATCTGTTTTTATTCCATAGGAGCAACCGTTTAAAAAAGATGCATGGCTTTATAATAAGTTTTAGCCCTATCCTTATGCCATTGTTTTTATTTTCTTCATGCTTTATTTATTTATTTTGTCTATTATGAGCTGTTAAATATTTAAATTTTAAACTTGGGAAGGTATTTGAAGGCTTTATGGAATGCAGAAAGCCGGCAAGTGAACTTAGAAATAAATACATAAAGGAAAAACCCTGATGTGAACAATATTGGAAAGCATTTCTCAAATAGTGTTAGACTGTTTGCTGCATTTAATTTCCTACCTTCTTGCTGATTTGTGAGATCAATGCAATAATACTTTTAATTTCATATTAAAAAAATCTTTTTCTATTCCTATCTTTCTCTCTGACCTTCCTCCAACACAAACACACACGCACACACACACACGTGTGTGCGCACACACACACACACACAGCAGAAATAAAAATTATAAACAGATATGGTACCTTATTTCTTGGAAGGAGTTCATATAAAGCCAGTTGGTGAAGACATGTACCGTATGCATTTTCCATAGCTAAAATGTAAACTCTACTTTGCTGAAAGGCATGAAAGAAAATGAAATTAATGTTGATAGAGATAGACGCTTTTGATTTCATTTTTATTGACTGGAGCAGTAGAGTGCAACTAAGAAGGTTGAGAAGAAAGTCCTTTAGTTAATTAAAATACATTAGATACATGAATTTATTTGAGGGTTCATGTTAAATAAAGACAAATGAAATGTTTTAAAGCAGTTGATGAAATATATTATTTACTCTAGAAAAGTAATTCTCTTCTGTCAATACACCACAATATATTTAAGTATGTATCAAATGCCTACATTTTTAAGTGTTTTAATTATTCTGCTAAGAAATGCATGTGTTTGATTTGTAATATTCCGAATGATTGCTGTAGGGAGCTTGCCAGCAGAGCCAATCATCTGGAACACTGATAATGCTTATTCTGTTAGTCAAATCAGGAATCTTTGAATTCCATTGTAGAAAAAATGTAGAATGTGGAAAACTCAGGATCATATTCATTGATTAATAAGTTATCCCAAATGACCTTGCAGCAGTTGTGAAAAAACAAGCTAGTAAAGGAGATTTGGTTATCTTCTAGGGGGGATTCAAAGTCTGGTCTGAACTGAACAAAGGCAGCAAAATTCAGACGCTTTGAGCCAGCAAACTGTGATTGTTTGATTCCAGTCCATACTAACTTTGGCTGATTGATTGGAACTAGGAGTTACTAGATCCCGAGGTGGGTTCTGGCTTCTTTTACAATCAAACCATTTTTATAGGCCTGAGAATAGAACCTCCAATTTTAAAAGCAAAGATTATGCCAAGTGTGAGAATAGGGGACTTTCCTCAGAACAGAATATTCTCTACATTTATTCCTCAGATTGGTTTGTTGTCATATATGTTCAATACTTTACTGCTTCTAAAATCTTTTAGATATCGTGTGCCCAATGAATACCTTGAAAATTCTCATTTTATATTTTGTGTTGTACAAAATATAGTGACAGTTGAAAGCATACACACACACACACACACACACACACATATACTTGCAACTGTCACTATATATATATATATACCATATTCTATATATATCATTTTTTCAAGAGAAACAAAATTATGAAGCTGAGTTGGATCATCTTTTTCTGATTACTCTTTACCTAACTTTAATAGAAAGATGAGACTGTCTAACAAGAACTATCTAAATTTGGGTGAAGCCATTTACTGGGTGGGCTGGATTCCACTAATATTCCCCTCTTCATATACAATTTCAGATTGTTGTAGTTAATAATAATCATGTTTCAGGGTTATCTTTAGTCAGACTCTAATTCTCAACCAGCAATTTCAGGTTTCCTATTAATGGGACTTCATAAATTATTGATATAAAGAAATAGAAAATTTACTATAGTGATTCAGGGCTAATCTTGCAGCTCCATCTCATTTGATGTATGGCTTCTCCTAGATCCAGCCCACAGTTAGGAGACAGGGAATCTTACAGATATCCACATGAATCAGCCTTGCCTCAGGCATCCCTATAAATATGTGGACAGTTAAGTTAAAACAGAAGGAGCTGAGAGTTTGAGGGGTAAAGTTATAGCAGAGATTCATCCCTTCTAGATCCTACTTATGTGAAAGAGCTATTCGACTCCAATTTGGGCTCAATGCACACTTTTAAATAATGCTTTCAGTTGTGTTCTACTTTAGAGAAAAAACAATTAAGGTTCAACACATCAGTCCAGTTTTCTTTTCAGATCTGGTGTAACCCCCTGGTAACATTTAATCCTCTCCTGACCCTTTTCAAGAATCTGAACAAAGGGGCTATAAAACCTTTTCAATGCTCCTTCAATCAACCCTTGAGCTCAAGTAATGCCTGAAACAATATAGAAAAGGATGTACACCAGTCACAAGTTTCAGTTTAGGCTCCAATTCAATGATTCAGAGAAGAGTCTGATTCATCTCCAAGTAAGTTAAAGGCTGCCTAATTCAATTCAGAGGATAAAGAGTCACAATACTCATTAATTTCATTCGAATCCAAGAAACCACTTTCTTCCTCTTCTCACAGAATGGGTTGAAAAAATGTAGTTATAGAAATACTTGATGAAGTTAGTAAATTTCAACCAATTTACAGCAGGATCAGCAAATTTGTGGTGCTGGGAAATGTATTTAAAGTTCCCAGACCATGGTATGAGTACCCTAACTTGATAAATAATGTGCCAATTTACAGAAACGGTTGCCAAGTCAAAAACACCCATTTCCCAAATGTTCCTCATTATTCCCTAGAAAATATTACTTACAGAATCCAAGGTTTCCTCCAAAGTATGATGATTAATGACTGGTAAGAGGTTTTTTTTCTTAACACCCCCTCCCATTTTTAAAGAATGCTTTCTTCCAAATCCAAGCATCTAGGGCAGTGTTTCCCAAAGTGGGGCCCATGCCCTACAGGGGGGCAATTTGATTTTTAATGGGGGCAATTTGCACCTTGTTTAAACCAAGTTAATGCCCTTTTAGGCTTCCTCCGCATGAGTAGAGTTCACTTTTTGAGTAAAGTCAGAATTATATGTCACGGGAGAGGGGGGGAATCAAGATTTAAAGATGCTTAGGTGGGGCATGGCCAAAAAATGTTGGGAACCACTGATCATGTGGTCATGGGGTTTTCCTACTTCAGATTCATTTGTATTATTTCTTATAAAGAAGGACTGCAATACACCGCATGGCATTGTTGGTGGCTTGATTGTTGGTATGCATGCCTGATTTATTTGTTTATTTATTAAATGTATATGCCACTCATGTCACTTTACAGAGTGACTCTTTTGGGTGGCTTACAATCAAAATCATAAATATTACAGTAATGAAATATTAACAAGATTAGGTACAAAACTTGAAAACCAAAAGCAACAGCCATGATTTGATACCACTATTAGTCCACCAGCCCGCTCCAACAAAGACCACCACATCAGGACCCCAAGCCAATGAGCAGAGTCAGGTTTTAATGTGCCTCCAACATCTTGGATTGGACGTAGAAGCAAATCAGCATCAATGCAGCTCATGCTACAGCAGTGTAACATGTGCATCCCGCGGCTGCAAAAAGTATCTGCACTATGGCATTCTGCACCAATTGTACTTTATGAATAGTCTTCACAAATAGAGCACATTGATGTAATGAAGAGCACTGGTCCCCAACCTTTCCATTTTAGCAGTCTGGCCTGGCGTGTAGTGAGAGAGAGACAGAGAGAGGTAGGTGCATGCACACATTCAGGTGCACAAGCATGCACTTGCCCTCCACTTGAATGCATGGAGCTTCACGTGCATACACTGGCTCATCTCTTCCATGGCCTGCTTTTGAACAGGCCACAGTCTATTCAAAAGCAGGATTTCTGATGTGGAATGCATTGTAATAATATAGCTGTCCTTAATGTATTTGAGTACTACAAAAGTGACAGACGATCAAACAAATTAAAGAAGACTAAGTGGAGGCTCATTATTTCAGAGCAAACCAATGATATTACTTAGCATTTACCAATCATAGCTCCAATGTACCTTATAGGTACTTTATCTGACGAAAGTTTAAAACGTAACAAAATAGAATGTCTCTTTTGGAAATATAAGCTTTAGGAAGCAGTTTGCCTGTCCTTAAGGCACTTATTTATTAACTTCTACCATCACCCCATAGCTAATATATTTCACACAATGCTGCAGTATAGTGAAACAATTGTTCATATAAAATATCTTAAAAGCAATGGAAGCTAACACTGTAGTTATGAGGCCTAAAAATAACTCAAGAGTTTAAGCTCACTGAAAAGACATTGGCAGAGATTTAAAAGAATTAAAATTGCAGAGAGAATAAAATAGATTTGCCCAACACTAGGTAAGTTTCAAGGAAGATCTCTATGGAGAATTTTTCAGGTTTCAGCTCACACTATTTAATTTACAATCATGCATGCTTTTTCGGCCCAATCCCCTGAAGTGAAACTTCAGTAAGATATTCAAAGCTTTCTGTGGATTAAATTGGAACATGTTCAAAATAAAAAAAAAATGAAACCTTTTCCAAAAAAACCCCAAAAAAACTTGATCTTAAATCAATTAAGTGCCCATCTTTTCTGTCTTTAATCTTCAACGTGCTTTTGCTTTCCTTATTTTTATTCAGGAACAGGGAGGGAAGGGAGGTAGTGGTGAAACTATAGGAAAGGCAAATAAATGCTTCTTTTCTTCTTTTATGTGATTGCATTGTATTATAGAAAGCCCTTGGAAATGAAAATTTTCCAAGACCTTATACAATTTCCATCCATCTCAGGTGTTCCTTGTCATTTCTGCCCTGGCATCTTCTATCATTGGAGGAAGGCAAGAAAATATGGCGGCTTTAAAGTTAAACCACAAAAGAACATCAGAGTTTTAACTAAAGGTGGATTGTAGAAATAAACAAACAAATTCAGATTCTGAAGGCTTGTCTTTAGAGGTTGTGGGTACACCATCACTGGAGACTTTTAAGAAAAGACTGAACAACCACTTCTCTGAATTGTTATAGGAGCTCCTGCTTGTGTAGGGGGTTGGATTAGAAGACCTCCAAGGTCCCTTTGAATTCTATTATTCTATTAAATAAGTGTTTGGGAACTGATAAATTACTTCCTAAGGCTCACAATGCAGAGTTTTAAATTAAATCATAAAAATGTCAGGGTTTTAAAGCATCTGTTTTTATTTATGATTCACCTTAAGACATTCCAATGCCTCTTTCATGACTTACTTAGATGATCAGCAGATGTAGCCTGGAACTTAGTGGATCCTTAATTATTTTTTAAATTATTATTAAAAGCAATTCTATAAATGGCCCAATCCTGAAGTTGTTTACAGTAACCAAATAAAATGTTCCACAATAACAGAAAACAAAATATGATAAAAGCAAGTACAGTGAAATTATATTAAACATTACAAGGTGGGATTAGAAGAAATGATGAGAATTGTCTGTACTTGGTCCTGGTAGACCACAGAGAGAATGTCCTTTCACAGCAAGTCTGTTTAAAAGCCTTTGGCAGAATTAATGCAAAATAGATAGCCAGGGTAAGGAAAACAAGTTATCTGAACACTGTATGTGCTTGGAAGACATTGGAGACCTTCCTGAAGATAAAATTGGTGTGTGTTCTCAGATACCTAGACAACTGAATCAAATAGTGTTCTTTCTTTAAAATCCATATACCTTATACTTATTTTATTTAGCATCAACCCCTGCTAAAATCTCAAGCACAGAGGTTCTGAAATGCAATAGGAAACATATCATAAACAAGAAAGAGGTCTATTCTGACAAAATGATGTTTTACATGCCCAGCTTTTCCTTCCCAGATGAAGTCTTTAAACTGTACTTTGGTCTAAGAAGAATGGTTCAGAATGAGAGAGGAAGTTACAAAACCTAAAGATGCAAATGCAGTGGTAAGTACAGTACTGAAAATCCAACACTGTAATTTTGTATGGTAATCCACACATAATATATGGAAACATGTGCTTATTGACAACAATAGAAATGTGTAAAGGAGGAAAATAATATTCCCATATTTCTCTTGCAGCTTAAGGACTAAGCACTTTAGAATGCATTCAAACTTTTTTACATATCTATGTGCATTTTGGGAATTTATCATATCATTTTTATCATTTATCAGTGATAAAAATCAAAGAAACTGCAGAAAATATAATTATATTCAGTAGCAACTGTGAGGGAGCAACAAGGCAAATAAAATATTCCTTATTTAAGAAAGAAGTCCTTCTTCATATTCAGATGATGTGAAAAATACAACACCGGCATGCTGCCTCCAAAATCCTTTTGCATACACAGTTGCTGTTCAAAAGTATTATCTTAAGAAATCCAAAACATTCCAACTGTGCAACTGCTTCTTTCTATTGGATTTTATTGGGGATGGGGATGGAGGGGGTGGAAGTAATTTACACCAGTAGTGTGCAACTTTCTTTGGCTGAAAGTCTATACCAGGTTTAAGTGCCATTTCAAGACCTTTCTTTTAAAAGTGGGTGGACCAAGGATATCAAATTGGCTTCTGCAACATGTTTTCGCCTCTAAAACCCCATCAAAACTGGGTTAATTTTTTAAGATTTCCCAATCTGGAAGTTTGATCTCAGAAAAGGTATGATCAGGAAGTCAGAAGGGATCAAAGCATTTTCATTGCCTGCCACCAATATTGCTTGCTATGTTGGTGATCACATATATCCGTGGGTGTATGTAGGCATAAGCATAGAAAAAGTGTGGCTTGAAAACATATTCATAAAAAGCCAAAAAAACCTAAACAGCCTCAAAAGCATTTTTTTTAAAAAAAAAAACCCTAAAGTAGGAGTAAAGCAATATTTTTGATGTGAGGGGTGCTTTAAGCTATGGAAACATGTTGTGAAAGCTATCACAAAATGATTTCCTTGCTGTAGGGAGACAATTACAAAACATACGTTATATTGCACACACTAATGAAAAAACTCCATAGAATTTATTTATTATTATTTTTATTTTTATTATATTTTTATACCGCCCCCTCTCTCCACCTTAAATTTGCTTTTGTCTTTATTTTGCGGAGGATGGTGGGATGCAGACATGCTTCAAAATATGTTTTTAGAATCAGTGTTAAGTGTTGCCTGGAATATTTTTGTAAAAAAAAAAAGGTTTTGTGAGATTGGTGGACCTCATGCTTTAGCCACAGTGATTCCTTCTAGAAGTGGGAAAAACATTTCCATAATTTGCAAAAAGAAAGGCTTAATTAGCTGGTTATTTCTTAGCTGACAGTTGTTTCTCAATAACACCAAAATAAAGGCATAAGATATTAGCTTGCAAAAATACTTTCAATACTTACAATATAGTCAACTCTTTATTAGGGTCATTCATATTCAGAATAACAATATAGTAAAACAAGTAAAAGTAAAACAAAATGTATGGCAAGATCCTATCAAACTTTGGATCCTGAAAAATCCTGAGGCTTAAATAATTTGTCATTAACCCAGTTCCTAATGGCTCATTTGGCCAGACTCAACAAGCCACAGCACAAATATTGGCCAGGCTAACAATAACAGCTATATCTTTGTATGCCAATAAAAAATGGAACCAAAAAATACATCAGAATTATCTAGCTTGTTGGTCAAAAATGGAATGGCATGACTATCTCAAGAAAATCAGCAGTTTAATTTTAAAAAAATAATTCAGAATCACAAGCTCCTCTGAAACATAAAAGGCAAACCTGATCTCTCATAAGTGTACTTTAAAATTTACTTTCCAACCTACTGATAGTAAAATATCAAGGTGAGCCAGCATAAAAAGTCATTTCATTGGTCCTATGGCAATTCAAACAGAATAACAACATCAAACTTTCTTTTTTCATCTTAAATACATAAGATTTACATTACAAAATAGAAACAGAACCTCCAAATGTAAGCTCAGATATTCTGCGATTTGCAATCAAGCTTTTGAAAAGGAAATGAACACATGGAAGAACTACCCTTTTGTAAAGTCATGTGTACTGCTTTAACAGAATAACAGAATTGGAAGGGGCCTTGGAGGTCTTCTATCCAAGCTGTTGCTCAAATAGGAGACACTATAACATTTCAGACAATCAGTTGTCCAATCTCTTCTTAAAAACTTCCAGTGTTACAGACCTGCAATTTATGAAGGCAAGCCATTCCACTTATTATTTCTCCTAACTGTTAGAAAATTTCTCCTTATTTCTAGGTTGATCCTCTCCTTAATTAGTTTACATCCATTGTTTCTTGTTCTGCTTTGTACAAGATTTTCACAGCTTAAGAAAATTCTGTTTACCGCTATGATATAATGGAGTAGGGGAAGGGAGGTTTAGGAGCCCTTAGACTTACTTGTACACTTAAAACATTGGCTGTGTGTTAAGTTAATTGAAGTGCATTCTTCCTTCTGAAATGCTTAAGTGGATGAAACATCAAAATTGGAAATATTTCTAAGATAGTCAGATTATAGAAACCACACTAAAGTCCTTGAATTCACACCTGTTCAGTTGCTAGATCAGATTCTAGCTTTTAAAAAAAAATGTCCTTTTGAGGTCTTTGTCTTCAGATTGCTTTTTTTGTTTTTTCATTGTTTTCTGAACCATAATGTGTGGCCTATGCCATACTTTCCCTGACTATTCCTTTTGGTATGTCTCAGTTTTCTGGATCCTTGCCTTGATCCACAGTTTTACAGCTTATTTTCTAAATATAATAACACAACTGTAAGTTTAAAATACTATTAATAGAACACATTCTACACACCATTTAAAATGTTGGCAGAAGGAAAAGCACAAGGGAGGACAGAAATCATCCACCCAATTTTAATGAAGGAAAGACCTGGCTGAGGAGACAGGCAATTAAATGTCGGCAGAGAAGGACCATCCAGAAGACTGCTCACAGCGAAGGCCCATATAAGGAGTCATAATATATCAGTGTATTGTTGAGCACACAGGAAAGGATCTTCTTTGACAATCTTTGTCCTGACCGAGAGCTGAAAGGGTGAAATTATCCGCTATCCTGATTCCAAACTCTTTAGGGACAAACCTCCATGAAGAAGACTCTCAATAGGTGACTGTCAGAAATATTGAAAGGAGATACCCTCTTTCCCTGAAAATAAGACCTCCCTAGATAACAAGCCCAATCTGGCTTTTTAGCACATGCTAGAGACCTCCCCAAAAATAAGCCCTTTTCAAAAATATTGCAACACACCAGCAGCCCTGAGGTAACCACACTCACTGCCTCCTGCACCTCAAAAATAATAAGACCTCCCCTAAAATAAGGTCAAGCACTCAGGGGTCAAAAGAAAATAACACCCTCTCTTATTTTCAGGGAAACACAATAGCAAAATGGGGCACAATGAAATTGAATAATAGTCAAGCGCTCACAGACTGGAGCCATCTCCATTTACTCATTAAATTCCATTTTTTTGCTAATTTATATTGTCATGTTCTTTTTTTTTTCTTTTGATGGTGATTTTGGGCTTTGGTATTGTATTTACATATGCTGATAAATAAGGGAAATAGATCATGGGTTACAGCTCATATCAACCAGCTTTCAGTTCCTTTTTAATAATTTTTAGTGTTATGCTGTTTTACTCTTCCTGATGTGATGCAGAATGGACAAGATTTGTGGAATCTACATTTGAAATAAATAGCCTTCTACATAGAAACACAATACAAGCTTCTTCTCAGCTTCATATCATCTCTGAAGGTTATTCTGGTCCTTCCATACAATACAGCAACCACTCCCCAGCTTCATATTATGCCCAAGGGTTATCCTATGCCTTCCAACAGATTCTTAATTTCCACCCACACCGTTCCACTGGGGATTTAAATGCTACACTAAATCTTGTTAATTTAATTCCAAGAACAGGCATACAGGAGGGATCTACATAGAGCAGGGGTGGGCAAACTTTGCAACTTTGAGTCTGAAGGACTTCAGCTCCCAGACTTCTCCAGCAATTAGCTT
>JAPKID020003786.1:0-12102 GCA_026931265.2 Tropidonophis doriae
GTGGGGGGCCCTTAAAGAGCCCCCCCTACCCCCGAAGGGGCCGTCAGGGGAGACAAGCGGCGGACGAGTCAAAAGACGCGTCCGACGCCTCCAGCGGCAGGAAGCGAAGTCCGAGTGAAGTCTTCTTATTACAGCATTTGGATCAGTGATGTGATTCAAATTTTTTTACTACTGGTTCTGTGGGTGTGGCTTTGTGAACATGGCAGGGGAAGGTTACTGAAAAATCCCAATTTCCTCCCGATCAGCTGGGACTCGGAAGGCAGAGAATAGGGGGGTGGGGCCAATCAGAGGTGATATTTACTGGTTCTCCGAACTATTCAAAATTTACGCTACTGGTTCTACAGAACTGGTTGGAACCTGCTGAATACCACCTCTGATTTGGAAGGTTATATTTAAAAGCAGCCATATTATTTCTGAAAGAATGTCAAGGTCTTTCTGAAATAGTGTCTGATAAACGCCTTCAAACATTTAAAAATAAAATTCTCCTGTCTCTAAAAAAATAGCACAGGCTGAATAGCACATCTGCTGAAGTGTTTTGGTGGATCCCTCTGCAAAGCATTTCTACTTTTAATGGCTCAGCTTCTGTTCTTTGGTAATATTGTTTATGAATATCTCTCTGTAGAATTATGTCCACCAGGAATGTTCTTCCTATGGAGAACATTTCACAGGTCTGATATCACAACTGAAAACTAAGTGTGGGATATGGAGCTTGAATACTGACACTGGTCATAATACATCAGAGAGAATAGCCAGAAGATGGTTCATTTGGGGTTTTAAAGTTAAACAGAGCTTTAAATTTGAAAATACACAAATATAGATTAAATAGTGCTGCCTAACCTTAAATAATCCACTCCCATCTGAAAGCCACAGAGAAACTACTATTGTAAGTTCTAAGCTTGGTAGCTATAGACATATTTTTTCCTCAACTTTATCACCAACCATTTAATTCTCCTCAGATGACAATTGTATCTCTTGATTTTATGAGTGATCCATAAAATCATTTTGAAAAACAGAGCTAATTGCCTCATTTCTGAGTTTATCTCTCTTCCGCCTCTTTACCTTTATCCGTCTCTTTCCTACAAATATACAAACAAGCATTTCATTTTTTTCTTTTTGCTTAAATAAAAAAATGCTTCAAAAAATAACACACATTTGTCTCTACCTAGACATAAATCCATGGGACAATCATTGAGTTGAAGGGTTTACATATTTTAGCTCCTTAAGAATCTAGGACAAAACAGTCCTTTATTTACTGTACAAATGTAAAGATTGAGAAAATGTCCCATATCTATCTTGCTTGGGCTCCATATGCTAGTCAGATTCTTTCCCTGCACATGAATACATTCTTTTTCATATTTTTGATTATCAGTGAATGACAGATTGAATATCCTTTAACATTAAGGTATCTATACACATTCAACAAGATAGATTGGCTTAATATTTCTTTTTGTCTGCCTCAAATTCACCTGAATGTGAATTAAATAACTATTTGGTTTTATCACTCATCCCATGCAATTTTTCTTTTTTTAATATATGTGTAAGGGTGGTGGTGGTGGTTAGGGAAAGTATTTCCTATTGCAAATCGAAATTATTCTGAAAACAATAATAATACCAATATCAATAACACTTAAGGTTTTGCAGCCCTCTCTAAATGGTTTAAAGTGTCAGCATAATGCTCCCAATGATCTGGTTCCTCATTTTACCGAATTTGGAAGGATGGAAGGCTGTGCTAAACTTGAGCTGGCCAAAATCAAACTCCTGGCAGTGAGCAGAATCATCTGCAATGCTGCATTCTAACCACTGCACCACCATGGCTCACATATAATGTTGATGATCCAAAGACACAACTTGATCATGCTTCACTGTGTGACCTTGGTCTGAGTCTTCAAGTTTTCTGCTTTAAGAGGGAGGGAGAAAGGTACTGCTAGATTAAAGAGAGTTACCCTTCTTCTGGGAGAAATTGCTGAGATTCCACCTATGGAAACTAAGGACCAAATCCACCATATTACAGACATTAACTTATGTGTTTATCCAAGAATTTCAATATTTTTAACATGGTGGTCAAAAGTTTCTTATGAATTCATTTGTAGAGTAAGTAGCCATGCCTGCCCCCCCTCTCTTGAAATGGCATTTTAGACCCATGCTGAGATGTTGCAATATTGCTCACTGCAAGAAACAATTTTCTTCTGCCTCAAAGGCAATTCATTTTTATGTTTAGTGCTGCCCAAGATATCTACAATAGTTGTTTATATCCTTAAAATGCCTTTTAAAGAGATTGATTTCAATATCTCACCAGTAAATTCTGCTTTAAGATTTAATTTGTTCTTTTATGCAGCAAGACAACATTTACATCTTATTTTTGGCAACTTGGATGTCAGTTAGGTGTACCACAGCTGTAGCTCCATCAGCTGAATGCCTGGGCATGGAGGCATGCATCTTTTATTCGTTTCATTCCTCACTAATGTTTTAATTATGTCATTTTACTTAAAGTTTTATCACCAGCAACAGATATCACTTTAGCCTGAAGCACTGTTAGGAAATTTTACATCTACAATAAATCAAGTTCCTATAAATACCTCTTTTTTTTCCTTTGCAAAATCAACAGAATGTAATAAACAAAAATGTGATAAATATAAACGCTCATACAATGCAATTATTTCTTCTGTAGTATTCTTGACATACATGTACAGTGTATTTAGCAGAGCACACTTCAAGAATAATTCCAAAGTAATGCTTCAGAGTTCCTGAGTCATGAACATATATAAGACAATGTATATTGCATTGCATATATTGTATATATTTCATTGTATACGCATCTGTGCACACACATGCAGATATGCATAAAATATTTAAATTTAATCTCCTATCAAAATTCAATGTTTAGAATTTCAGAAGGATAGTGGGACTACAAACTCAAGTCATCACAATTGTTTTGTATATAACATAGGAACCCTGGTGACCCAGTGGTTAGATGCAGTATTGCAGGCAAACTGCACCCACAGTCTGAGGAGGTTGACTTAGCCTTCCATCCTTCCAAGATCAGTAAAATGAGAACCCAGATTCTTCAGGTAAATATGCTGACATCGTAAACCACCCAGTGTGGTAAAGCACAATGGAGTGGTATATACAGCAAGCCTAAGTGCTAAGTTCCATTTCCTTTTCCTTTTTCATATGGCATTTAATTTGCCTTAACCATTTAACATTTCCTTGCTTTTTTATTGTTGTCTTTGTTCAAGTTCATTACAGTCATTGACCAAAGTTATAGGCAAATCTAAAATTATAAGACACCAAGAAACTTGAATGAATGAAAGGAAAAAGTAAAACAGTGAACATGAAGTTTGGATGTGGTGCTTAAAATATAAAAAAAGAAAAGAAAAGAATATTTCTGGAAATAATATAATATAGTGCTATTATATGATATGATATTATTACTTGATTATTAAGAGATGAATTAAGATTCCCAAACTGAAGATTTATAAATCAGGGAATCCAAAGTGACAGCAAGCTTCCTTTTAAATCAATGTTTAGAACAGAATGTAATAGTTAAAATTTGAAAGGAATTGCTTTCCACTTGACGTGCAGACTATCAGTAATTGTGGCAGCAATTAAAAATAGATGAAAATAAAGTTAAAAATAAAAGAAGAATTTTCAGTGAGTTTACCATGCCCAGAACCCTTAATTATCTGTTTATGGATTTTAATTGCTACTAGGCAAAATTTAGCAACATTATATGTTGCAAACGGTTCCTTATCCAAGAGGACAAAGCCACAAAGAAAACTTTCATTTTGATCTATAAAACATGTTCATGAAAGTTTATTGACTGCACAAGTTGTAGGGACAGTATAAAAGCATATATGTGATGGCCTCAATAGTGATTGCCCTGCATGGACAGGTAGTCCTACACATTGACACTAAAGTAAATCTCCCAATTAAGAACTGTTGAACAGAGAATATCGAACAAGGTCTGAGAACCTGGAGCATAGGAGGAGCTAAAATAGTGAAGCAACTCTTTCAGATCTGCCTCAGATGTTTTATTTGTGGGGTTAATAAGCTTCTGCATTAATGTATTCTTGGGTTTAAAGTGCGCATTTGTGTTGGATGAAAATCTTCCTGAGCTTTTCAGATATTCTTGCAATGTATGGAATGATAACATTGCTTCATTTGTCATTGTGGAAGAGTTCCTGTAGGTTCTTATAGACTTATCTATAGGCTAAAGATAAAAAATTAGAAAGAAAAAGGAAGGGAAATATTTGTAAGTTATTAAAGAAATCCAATGTTATTGGACACTGTTTATTTTGCCTCACTCTTGTAATGGAAAGGCAAAATTTGTCTGTCTTATGGACGGTTGTGGTAATTATGCATTTATTTCCATCCTCCTCCTGGGTTTTTTTTTCCATAAAGGAAGGTTTTATAGATTATTAAAAGATAGGAAACATGCCATTGGTTGTCTCTTCCTGGGAATTATTTTATGAACAACAGAATTACCCTTTGTTTGAAAAAAATGTATGGAAACTGCTATACTCTTTTATGCTTATGAAGCAACACCATCAATGTACTGTACATCTTCCTGGCGCCTGTAACCCAAATCCTTGACACTTTTAACCTGATTAATTTCTTTCAGTTCAGTGGCCCATTTAAATCTTTGAGTTTCTTGGCAAAAACTACCACTTTAGTTTTCGGATCATTAATTATCAGTAAGTCATCTTAACAGAAGTGGGTACAGCTTCGATTGCTCACCTAAGTCCTACAAGTACTAGTAAAAGGATGAATGATCATCAACATATTGTTAATGGAGTGGAATATCTATTATCTGGAGGAGAATGAGGCAAGGAGCTTGAATCAATTATTCTGTCTAGTAGGGAGTTTAATAGAGGTTGAATAAAGTTGGGGTTAAGATGCAGCCTTGCCAAACTCCTTTTAGAACAGCAACTAGATCTAATTCTAACAAAGGGTTTTATAAAGCTCTTCACTTAGGAACAGGGGACACTATATTTATGTTACTCAACTTTTGCCAATTTACCTTGATATGATAAATTTATAAAATTATTTATAGTACAGATCTATTCTTGGAGATAAAAAATTGTAAGATGGCATAGGACCAAGACATGATCTAAAGTGGACTGGTTAGAAAAGAGAATCTGGCCAGTTCATTGTCCAAGATTGATTGTGCCTCTATCCAATCTTGAAATTTGTTGTTCAGGTGGTTAGTATAAAGTTGGCCAACAACACTCAGCAAATTTGTAGAATAGTACTTTACAGTACTGGATCACCCTTGGGATCTCAAATGTGACTCAGAGTTGGGGGTATCAACATTTTCATGAGATTTAGATAGTGAAAAAAAAAGGTGACAGAAATTTATTTATTTGTTTGTTTGATGAAGGCAATCTCATGCATGAGCAAACAACCACAACCAAAGAAATGGCAAAATAAAGGTGAGCTAACACAACAGCTTGGCAACTCTCAGATAATACTTGATGTTTCCCATTTGCTCTGAAGATCCCTAGCAAAATAATTTATGACAGCAGTTTTGAAAAGTATTTTAGCACTTTTGAGAAGAAGCTCAGCCGACTTCATGTGAAAAACATCATACAGCTGATTGTTTGCATGTGAAGTTGGAAGCCTGATGCAAGGATACTGCAAAGCAGCAGAATCCATAAATCAGGTAATTACCATCATTCCCGTGTAATTTTTTCCCCCACCTTACAATAACACCCTGCATGCTGAGCCGACACTGAGACTGAATGGCACATTTTTGAAATAACTCCACTCTGAACAGGATTCTAACTTTGGGTTATTGTGCACATTTTGTAAGAAGCTGTGCAACATTGAAATCTCAGCAGGGCATATGTTTTCACTAACCTTTCAAATAATAGGCTTAATAAATGCAAAGATGGCTCTAATCTACCCACTCTAGCAGAGTGGGCAGATTACAGAGTGTCAAATTTTTCTTCTTTTCTTCTTTTAATTTTTTTTTTACTATTTTAAGATAGGGAGGCTTTTTCTGACCTAAGACACAAAATAGAAATCAGTTTTTTTCCTTAAATATATAATTTGTACTTTGTACTTGTGAATGACATTTATTTGTTTATCTGTCAGTTTGATTGCCTAGCCAGCTCAAAAACCTGACAAGCTCATTCTGTCTTTTCCATATATGCAGGTACAGCAGTTATATTTAAATCATTAAATAACCATGCTCATAAGTATGCTAATGAAGAGTGTATCAGAAAATTCATTAAAATGTATGTTTTAAAAGTATGGCTGAATCTCTGAGATCTGGAAAAATATGGGCATTGCGTTCTCGCTTGGAAAAAATGCTGGCTGTTACCATAGCCATTATCAATTTGATTGCGCCCTATCTAACTGAACAACATTTGAGCCAATTTGAAACTACATTAAAAATAAATCCTGCCTCACTATCCTCTCCATCTTTCATTCTGAAATTTGGCGTCTGTGATTCGTAATATCATCAAGCAAACTGTCCCATTTATTGATCTGAACACTGAGAACTTTCACAGTTCCATTTACTTCCCTAACAGCCTAGACCAGTAGTCTCCAAACTTGGAAACTTTAAGACTTGTAAACATCAACTCCCAGAATTACAGAGACAGACAGCATTTTTAAAAGTAAGAATCCAGTGCTGGCTGGGGAATTCTTGGAGTTGAAGTTCACAGGTCTGAAAGTTGCCCAAATTTGGAGACCCCTGGACTAGACCAAACCATCATTCTTCTAAAAATGGGAAGAAACATTAGGAAAGAGAAGGAGAACATCCCTACCAAGACCACCAAAAGAGCCATCTCTTTGTTGTAATTAATCATCAGACTGAAGCAGCATTCAGTCTGACAGCTTCATATGCCAAAGGCTGGCTATCTGATGCCAGCCTTCTTAACTGTCCAGCGCTAGGAAGGATAAATTCCAATCATCTGCACATTAGCTGATTCACAGCTATTTGCCAGTGCTAAAATCAGAGTAAATGAAAGCTTTTTATTAAAATTAAAGCAATTTGCTTTGCCATCTGCCTCCTTTTTTAGTGAGATTCTATAAGACGTTATTGGAATAACTTTGAATGTCCATCTGCTGCTTGTAAAACTGCTAAGCATTCAAAAATTATCTTCCCCTTAGGGGATTACAAAAAAAAAGTCACTATCAAAATTAATATTCAGAAAGAGGATGTGGTAGCATCTACATAGGGATACCATTCCAAACTTCAACAATCTAAATGCCAATTCTGAACATTGCCGGTATAGTACTATTTGCAGGCTGTAATTATCTAAACAGCAAAGGGAGATAGAGGAGAACATTTTGAGATCCAAATTATTACACCCATTCCAAAGAACATTATGTGTCAGTCTAGAAAGATGTTAAATAAGCAAATAAATAAATAAACATACAACAATCTCACCTGGCCAATAAAGAACTATTCTATTCTATTCTATTCTACTCTACTCTACTCTACTCTACTCTACTCTACTCTACTCTACTCTACTCTACTCTACTCTACTCTACTCTATTCTTGGGAATGAAGATGGTACTTGAGTCTGATCTGTTGCTTTACAGAATCCAACTTGCCATTTTCTTGAATTAAAAGACTTCTAAAATAATATTAAAAATCAGGTGAGGCAAGAAAAGTAGCCAGTGCTAAAAAACAACAACACCCAGATCTACTGGTACCCTCTGGGATTTTTGGATTCCAGTCCTAGAGTTTTAAGATGATGTTTTTATTTCTGGTCTGGTTAAACACAGAATATTCAAATTTCACAAGAAGCAAAGTCAAAACCCAGATAATATTAAAATAGGTAGAATTCCAAGATATGTGATGGGCACCAAGGGGAGTGAGGATGAGAAACTTTATAAATCAGGAAAAATCTCAAAGCAAAACAATTAAACCTCTGAACAGAACCTGAACTTCTCTGCTTTTGTAGGAAGCATTCTGATTTTATAAGCTAATACAATTTTCTCTTAGCAATGACAGGTATTAAACACATGATGGCAGCATTCACTTGAATTCATTTATTTTTCATAACACAGAGGCAAAATAGTAATAATAACAGCAATTCTTTTAAAATAGGAATATATTCTATAGGTGTTTCCAATCCTTAAAAATATATTTTAAAAATGCAACATTACTAAGTTGAGCTCCACATTAACAGGGAGATATTTCATATATTTCAAAACCTAAGACAACAGGACTTAGTTCCTGTTAATGTAATCTTACAATAAAGTAGAATTAGTTTATTTGGGCACACTTCCTATTTTGACTCCCACACAAGGCTGGCAAAACTCTGATATAAAAAGAAAGATTTTCAATTCCTTCTTGAATGCCAAAAATAAATGGAACCCAAATGCATTTTGTAAGAGCATAGACCCGTAACGTAGGGACAATCACAAAGACGACACCTCTGCCCATAATCTTTTCACTTTTTGCAAACATTTGATCTTGAGCAGACCTTATCTAGATCAGGGGTCCCCAACCTTTGCAACTTTAAGTCTGAAGGACTTCAGCTCCCAGACTTCTCCAGCCAGCTATATAGGACAATGTGGTTACCAATCCAATGCTGTCAAATGACCCGTGATACTATATGTGTTAACCATTTGACAGCACCTGCAGCTCAACCTGCTGATAATGCCCCAGCCCAAATAAACAGGTGAATTTTAGCAGAAGGTTGATACACAGGGGTGGGCTTCAAAAGTTTTAGCAACAAGTTCTTTGCCTGTTTGCTGGTGGGCATGGCCATGATGTGTGTGGCCTAGTTAGCCTCCTGCACCATGGGGGGGGGGTTCGCCCTCCCCAGGCTCTGGAGGTTTTCTTTGAGCCTTTGGGAGGGCAAAAATGGCCTCCCCTGTGCTCCAGAGCCCCTCCGGAGGTCGGAAATGGCCCCATTTCTGGTCTTCTGGAACTTTCGGGAGGCCCATTATTTGCCCTTTCTGAGCCTCTGTATGGACCCTGTACTTACCTGCCATCCCAAACGGGCCACGTGCAGACTCCTGGGAGGGGTGGGGGTGGGCAGGGTCAGCCAGGGATGGGAGTTTTGTGTAAGCAGAACTGGGCAGATCCTTAGCTAGGGGATCACCTGAACCTGTGTGAACCTGCAGCAGCCCACACATGTTGAGACAGATGTTAAATATTGCGGGGGGGGGGGGAGATTCTGCTCAGTGATACTCTGTATTGGAGCACTGCTTCTCTGCAACGACTAATAATTTGAATTCTCTGCTCAGGTTCAGAGCAGAACCATCTCTAAGTGCTGAGGGAGCCAGGAAGTTTATCATGTTTCCCAACATCACCAAGAGGACTTGTAGGACCAATAGGGATACACTGGTCAAATTCATTCCTAATGAATCACCCACCAATGGAACCAATGGTGCCTCCATCACACACCCTGTCTTAATCCTGTTTGAAGGCGATTTATATCATGTGCTTTTCTCTACAGACTCATGTAGCTGACTCTTCACCATTTTCTTTATTTTTGTTAAAGAAAAATCTTTTATTAAAGTTTTTAACTGTAGTAATGTTTGTAGTCTATACTATAGTACAAGCAAATACAAAAAAGAAAAAAATGTAAAAAGAAAAGAAATATAAAGTGCCAAAAGAAAAAGAAAGACAATAAAGAATGAAACAAGAAATAAATAAGTACAAGGAAAAAAAAGAATACTTAAAGAAATGACTCCTGATCAATGAGTGCAAGCAAATGGGATATTTCTCCACCATTTGCAGAATTGGATATATATATAATCCACTTCTTCCCATAATCCCGCCTTTCCATTTGCAAATCGCAAAATTGTTGTCATTTCATTGCAGATATCAACAAAAGTCCATAAAGGTTTTCCAGCCTTGTATGAAAGTTTTTATTTTATTTTATCCCTTATCAAACAAATCAACTTTATATTTCTTTTTTTGGAGGGAATGGTGCTAACAATATTTAATTCATCAATTTGCTGTTGTGGGATTGAATCTCCATCCTAACCTTTTTCCTCCAGCCTCAAATATTTCTTCGAAACTTAAAAAATCCTCTTTTGTAAATCAAGTGATGAGATTTTGTTCAGGACATTTTTTTAAATCTCTTGGTTTATCATTTGTACTTCCACTTTAACTGTCATCTTTTATAATCTACTTTATAATCTACATTTTAATGTTTTTATATCAGCTGAAACTTCACCTCTTGATTCTATCATTTGTAAATTCCTGTATGTTATTTCCTTTTTCATCTTTTGTTTTCTCTTTCCTAAAGATCTTGAAGAAATGCATTAGCGGGTGCAGAAATCACTGCTGTCAATTTAATTATAAATTTCTCTTCCAATTCTTCAATGATCCTTTGAAATACCTTAAGTATCATTTCTGTTTATATTGTTTTATAAATTTCACTGTTATTTTTTCCCAAATCCAAGATAAAAAGGTTTGTCTTTTTGTCTGCTTCCTGGAAATTTAGCCCCCTCTAGCGTCCAATTTCTATAGAGTCTCAGATTTTGTTTTTTTATATTCAAATTTCAACCAGACATCTCTTTCCTGGTAGTTTAAATAATTTAGTATTACATGCAGATATTATTTTATTTATCTTATTATTTCAAAAATCTTGGCAACAGTTATTTAAAAAATCTTAACGAAGGTTCCAATGTTCCAAAATCTTCTGGTCCTTTGATCCATTTAAAATTTTCTTTGCTAAAATGCTTATTATTATTATTTTTATATATTTTTTAAGTTCTTGCACTTTTTGTTACTTTTTCCTCTATTTGGAGATGTAGTTTTACTCACCAGAGTAAAACTCTGCTTGGCAGACCTCCTTTAACTTTGAAATAATTGTAAATCTAAAACATTTTACAGATTGAGGCTAATAAACCCAATCTCCTTAAAGCAGTGTTTCTCAACCTTGGCAACTTTAAGTCCTGTGGACTTCAACTCCCAGAATTCCCCAGCCAGCTGCAAGGTTAGAAATACTGCCTTAAAGGATCTACCCTGGTTGAGAGTTTTCCTTGTCACCCAGTTTTCAGACCCATATGTTGAACCCATCCTACAATCTCCACATGAAGAAAAATGGTTTGGAGTACAAGTGGACAATCTCTCGTCCTTATCTGGAGAAGTTCAATCAGACTAGGCTTATTGTCAGTTCTTTGATCTTTGTTGATAAAGTTAACAGGCATTATTGTTTGGAAGATGTCCTAGCTCATTATCGCCTCAACTGGAAGCTCCAATTCTCCACCACTTTACCATCTGCCATTATTGTGGCAACATGTTTTCACATGATGACAGGTGAAGCTTCAACCAGTTCAGTTTATTACCAAACAAGAATCAGTGGACACAGTCTACCTTTGTTCCATAGCAAATATTTTCTGCATTGTACAGGCAAAATAATGAAGCACAAGAACCAGGACCTTCATTGTACTCTAAATTGGACTTGTATTTAATGCAAAATCAGCAGACTTGCATTTCAAGTCATGAAATTCTTTTTAAATGGCTTCATTAACTTTGATTCAATGAATCTACTTATCAGACATTTGGTATCCCAGAAAGTTTATTCTTGTAGTTTCTTGCTTAGCTGCCAAGAGATGACTGACACTTCATCATGTTGAAAGTTTTGTGCATGACTGAATCAAGATAATGATTTGGCCCCTGATATTTATGTGGCTCCATCCTGATATCATTCTGGGAAGCCTTGATGATCTGGATGTTCTCCCAGGACTTGGGTTAGGACTCCATTAGATATGTTTGGGTGTGGGTGCTGTTAGCCAGATTCACTATCTGTTCTTTTTCTTTTTTTACTTCTCCTTCCTTTGTTTTTGTTCTTTGAATTCTTGCATTTTGTTTGGTTTTATTATATACCACCCAGAGTCACTTTGGAGTCAAGCACTATCTAAATTGAATACATTAAGTTAAATTAAATTGAAAAAGGGTCTTTTCAAATAGGGCTCCCATTCACTACTTTAAAGCAAAGGCCTCTTGCCATTCCTCAAGTAACCAAGAATTAACCAGTTCTTCAATTTCTTAAATTCTGCCAAACATACAAGGATCCAGTTGAGGTATTGATCCAACCTACCAATGGCAAAATTCATTCATCTTACGAGACCACCTACTACCCCATACATCCCTATGACCGACTCGCTCCCACGGAGAGG
>JAPKID020003787.1:0-12100 GCA_026931265.2 Tropidonophis doriae
AAAGGCCTTTTTTTTTTGACAAAAATTGGCAGTTTTGGGGAGGTCTGCAGAGTGCAAAACCTTTTTTTAAAAAAATTGCCTTTTCAAAATCTTTGTCCATCTTATACTCCGAAAAATACAGTAACTGAAACAATACAAGGGGATGAAATCACTAAATCCAAAACACCAAGTTAACTAAACCAAATAGCAGGGCAGAGCAGAAGGCAGATGAGCTAGTAAGGAATAAACCTTTATTCTTAAAGAAAAAAATGGTTTGCGCTTCCCATCTGAACAACTCATAACACTATTTGCCCCAGATAACAAATTCATCATAGTAGTTAGTTTGATAATGAAGTTTGGATCTTGCATTTATGGATTCCAGATAAGAGTTAACTATGCAAAAACAATATTATTCGCACTTCACAGTGGCTAAGCATAAATTCATTTGTGAAAACAGACCTTCCCAACACACACAGGCAAAAAGTCTGCTATGGTAACAATCACAAGGTAACATAGCAAGGAACAAAGCTAATTTGCAAGTCAAGCTCTTCATATTTCATTAAGCAGTGTTGCAAAATTGCTTATTTTCTATAAAAGTTTCCATTTTTATCATCCATAATCTGTATCAATCATAATTAAATGAAATCCAAAAATAACCTTCGACATCAGTTCATCTATTTACACTCAGGACAAAACCGGTGAATAAAACACAGGACAGTTAATATTGTAGAATACAATATTGAAAGTGAAAGGGCACCCTGAATAGAAAGTTGGAAAATGTGTATTTTCCTAATAACTGAGAAAATGTTATCTCTTCAATCTCATTCCTTTTCCAGAGTAAAACATCATAGTATGTACATTGAGAATTTATTTTTTTATGCATGTTTAAATTGATGTTTAGATGAATTATAACCATCATATAGAGATATTGTAAAAGGCTTGTGTGCGTATATAATCATGTTAAATCATAACCCTTATTCTTAAGACACTTTGTAGATATTAGCCAAATTTTCATAATTTTCCCATGCTAATAATTTATCAAATAAACCAGTATAAATAGGACTAGGGAGGCCTTGAATTTACAAAACAATACTCATTTGAAAAGTTCTTCCTTTTCTAATTTAATAGAAATAACCAAAACAAAGTGGTTTTCAAAACAATGCTTTTTAAAACTGTTCTAATACAATTGCTACACCACATTCCAGAGCACTTAACAAGAAATATTTACAGGTTGCTAAATGTATTAAATAATCATATAAAGAAAAATGCTTTTATTACACATCAGCCAAAAAACACAGGAACTGAACAATTAGAAACGTTAACTTGTTAAAAAAAATTAAATATTATTCAGAGAATACAATACCACAGAAACAGCACTTTTTTAAAAGAATCAGTAAAGTTAACTATGTGCAAAAAGTACCAGTTTTAATTACCAGAAAGAAAGAATACTGGGAATTGAACCCTTTGATTTGTATGTTTACATATAAAATTAAAACAGGCTTTCAATTGCACAAATCTCTATCGACCTCATATATACATGTTTAATGGCATTTTGAATTAACAAACGCCTACATTGGCAGGCCTTTAACATGCATCATTTTCCATTTCAAAATTTATGTTCACACTACGGGAATGCTGAAACGTGTGAGAGATCTATAAAATTCTTTGAACTTGTTTATACAAAGTCACAGATCATTTTAAAAGAAAAGAGCAGCTCCCTACTTGAAAAAGAATTGAATAGAAAAGAGAAAGTTGTGTGTTATCATTGTCAAATCAGCTACTACATTAAGAAATCAAAATAACTTCAATTTTTCAAAACAATTTTGATTAGGATGCATTTTAAAAGTAGACTAGCAGATAGGCGGACACAAAAACCAACAAATGAGTGGAGTTACTTGCACATGCATCACTGAAGCAAAGAAGTGGTGGCCATATCCAAAATCACAATCTTATGAATTACTTTGAAATAGGTCTATGTAAATTGTGGCATATAAAGTTTTTAAAAAAGTACCTCCATTATTTACTGAAACACCTACTTCTTAAAAAAATATGTTAACTTTCCCCAATTTTTAAAATAAAATGCCACACTATAACTGCACACTTTATTTGTTAAAAGCTAGACTTGGGTGATACACATACAAAAACTTTCCTATAAAACCACTACCCAAAGGAAATGGACTCCTGCCATGCTAAACAGGCAACAGACAAAGCAGTTTTATTGCTTTTTTGCTAAGGAGAAGTGGAAAAAGAAAGAGAGAAAGCCTACATCCAGCACGTAACATTTTCAACTTTAAGATAGTGTTGCCATAACTTTCGCGTAAATGGGACTGTCTAATAAAACTACATTATACAACAGAATGGCAAATTGGGGTGATTTGTTAAAAAATACTACTTTGATGCAGTGGCTTGCAGAAATGTTTATAAAACATTCTGCTCTTCTATCCAGTGTTGAGTACGCCGACAGTCAATGCCACCTCAAATATTATTAATGGGAATTTTTCTCATGAAAAAGGCTATCTACATTTTACAGCATACAGTATCTACTTTAAAAGCTAGGGGCAAAGCCACCCTTTTTGGATAGTAAATCAGCCTTAATAGTATATGATAGGACACTTAATTGCAGGGCACAGTTAAGTAAGACCTGAACATACTTAGCTGGTTAAACTAACACTAATCACTAGTAAGTACAAGGCAGGGGACCTGCTGAGGTAATTGAGAAGTCCACAATCAGCACGCTGTACATTTGTTATCCTTCCTGTTTCAAAGTAAGCTGCCTTTTTCTTCTTTGGATTAACTTAAATGTTTGGAACCTATACAACCAGGGAAATAGTTTTTTTTTTCTTTTTTAGCAAGAATATTTGAAGTCATAGTTTAAGAGTCAAATTATACGACAAAAAACTTTGGGACCATATCAGATGTAAATTACATTGTAATTTATGAAGCCCAGGTAAATCCATTTCACATGCAAGGAAAGCCCCATTATCCACTAGAAAGTAGATATATGAAGAACATACTCCAAAATAAACTATGTTTTCAAACCCAGTGTAGCTCATTAATTGCGCAGGTGCCTGTGATATGTAAATCATAGGCTTCTTTTCAGCTGAATAGGTGGCAGAAGTTCTTTTGTGATATACTTCTTACCATCACTGGGAAAAGCTCAACAAGACTGCACGTCATTTCCAGCTATGAATATATTCTTCAAGAAATGACTCTAGCCATTTATATAGAGTCTATGCAGAATGTTATTATCCATTATGTTTCAGGTAGCAGGTAATCAATTTAATGTCTCAAATTATGTTTTTGCGTAAAAAGATATTCATACAATTTAATACACCGAAATCTATTACTTTTCCATTGCAGTTTCAGAATGGAAAATAAACTAAATTAGCTCAATACCAGTTCTTTTTTGCAGAATCTGCATATATTTAATTTAAATAATAAATAGTTTCATTCATTATAAATTGAGATATGAAGAACTTCAGTATACATAAGAAGTACTATTTCATCCAACGGTGATTTAGCATTTTGTTCTTGCATTTGATGCTTGCAATAAGTGCGTAGGTGGATATTTTTGTCGGAACTTGTCAGAGAGTAAACACTGAGAGGGAACATCCTCCCATTCACCCTCATATTTTTAATTGCAAATGAAAGTGACACTCAAACTAGGATATGATGATTACCTGTATGTTCGATCTCTCAAGCTAAGTAATTGCATCTCTACATTTGGGAAAAAAAGATAATAACACTATATATAGAAAACATCACACAGTCCAGTTAGAATGTTGCCTTTTATATGTGGAAACGACAGCTATGATCATGAAACTTTCTTCCAATCTCTCTGAACTGACTTCTCTAAATTTAATTTGGTCACAATGTAGACTAATATATATTCATAAAACAGACAATTTAGAATTGATTTTTAAATAAAACCTTTTGTTAAAATAAATCCCTGGACTCCTTTCATTTTTAATATACTGTTTATCTAAGAAAGTGAATTAAAGTCATAAATATCTTTAATTACTTTCATGTTAGAGAATCATCCTGTTTGCCTTTTTCAGAGAAAATTGAAGTTAGGCATTTGAATCAAAACTCTTTAGAGAATCACTGGGAATACATTGGATAATAAAAACTATTCAACTCTACTGTATAGATCAATTCTTCATATACTGTGAACTATTGGCCATAATGAATACACTTAATGTCACAGTAAAACTTATGTTTTGGTTACCTCGGTATAGTTTGCCTTTTTGAAACAGGAATAAAAATATTCTATATAAGGGTTTTAAATAGTTTAATACAGACCTACGCCAAGCATATAAGGATTTTTACCTGTTCGACATTGAATTACAATAATGCAGATTTTTCTTGTCTTCAAAGAGCTCTGTTATGCACAGACAACTGCATATTATTATTCAACTAGTTACTTGTCTGATATGCTGGTCCATTTTCTATATTTAAGAATAGACAAGTACTTTAGCCTGAAAGGGCACATTATTCTCTTCAATTTAAGCTGCTTCTGAAGAAAACCGAATAGATCTAACAAAATAATATAGAACTTCAAATTATGAACTGCTTAAGAAACAAAGAGCATATTATAAATCTGTTCTTGATTAGGAACATTAGTAAGAATACGTATTAGCTTAAAAACAGTCCAGCAAATGTTGCTGCCTGAAAAAATTTACAGTACCATTATTTACAAATAAGACAGAGTGAATACAGGAAATTTTACACATTTGGTAGTTGACAAAGGTACTAGTTTGCTGATAGTAGTTTATCAGAAACTGTTAGTAGGGAAGACTGGACAGTCACCAGTTATTAACATCATAGGCTAGTTCTGAAAGTACTAAAATCTATATTTTAGTTGGGTTTGTAGCCAACATCCTGCCTTAAAAGGGATGAGAAATTGACAAAATACAAAAAAAATTAAAAATGGTGCTGAGGTGTATTGTGCATGGGACTTTCATTTAATACCATGAATCCTATTTAAAAACATGAATTGAAACCAAAGTCAATAAAGCACATATGAAGAACTCGCACTCCTGCATTCTCAAATTCAAGATGATTTAATGATGTTATGATACTTCTATACATAATAAAAGACTTTAGAGCCTTGCTATTTGACCCAATGAAGTATGATGCTTGGATTATCACTTGGTTAAGATGTTGAATATCAAAAAGAAAACCACACAACCAGTAGTTCTGGTTACATGAAGAGAAAGGTTGCTTAGAATTTAAACCACAACCTGGTATGAAAGTGAAATATGACTTGTCTTGGTCCAATCCTACAGAACTAGTTATTAGGTAGTGACAAAAATGCATTGTTCATACAAATGTCATCATATAAAAACTTGTTTCTGATATGAATGTTAATAATCTCAAATGTCTGTAAATGAAGGAGTGAAAAAGTAAAATAAAAATCCAGCAAAAAAAAAAACCAAAAACCACAAAACACAAGAGCAATAACAGAAGTTGAAAGCTTTTCCCCCTTAGACAAGAATGTTTCTGTACAAATGTTTTTTGTAATCTAATACTGTCTGAACACTATCAATAAAATGGCCACTAAAGCCACGATAATATCCCAGGAACATTTAAATATGTTTTTCTTTACAATAGTTTGGGTCCATTTAATCAGTTTACTTTATATGCACCGGCCTTTCATCTGATTTTAGACGTTTTCTACGTGGTTGTATAAAATCTTCATCTGAATCATCAGTTATTTCAGCATCATCTTCTTCTTGCTCGAATTCAGGTATAGGCTGGAAGATCCTGCCTGGGTATATCTCTGTAAGTTTATCTTCAAAGTATAATGCAACTGCTTTCCCTGCCTGTGCTACTTCTGAATCAACCTGCAAAGTAAAAAAGATAGTAACATTCACCAATTGGTAATAAACATCTCTTCAGCAAGTGTGCATGGTCTGAAAAGCTTACCTTCAAATTAATCTCTTGTGTTTCTGCATAAACTTGAACAACTTTCATCATCTAAAAAGGATACCAGAGTCAAAACAAAGGAAATTATAATCCCTTCTAAAGTTATGAGACTGTACAGGAATGGATGATGAAACTCAGCCATGATGGCAATTTATTTCTAAAAACTGTGACACAGAGGTGACACTTCATAAGGTCCCATTGCTAAATTTGGGTATGTGATCTGTTAACAAATGATCAGTTTTGCCAAACTGATACTAAGCACAGAAATCCAAAATTGAGCTGTACAGTAAATAGAATAATTGTGTTATAAATGGTCAGCAGTAATTTCTTCCATCAGGATTTCTTTGTCATTTCTTCTCAAGAAAGTGCTATCCCACTAACTTCCAGTTCAGTTCTTCTTGTAATGATATAAATGTGATAACTGCAGTAAGAAAAAAGGGCAAGTTTCTTTTTTAGTCTGTTCTAACTGCATTTATCTGTCCATGAAAATTTCCTTTCACTTTGAACGTGTTTATTTTCTTAAAATTAATTTTATTTTAAAAAATGCTTCGGCCTCATCTATTACATACAATCCAAGTTTAAATTAAAGTTACAACTGATTAGCATAACTCAATACTTTAAAAACTTTTGCATTTCTGAGATTTACCATAAGTATTGGAATTTTATATGCAGGTATTAATATCAAATCAGGACAAAGATTATAACCCACTCTAAATAAAACTGAGGTTTTCACATTCTGTCGTATAGAAAATTCAGATTCTTTTTCAAGAGTCTCTGAACATATTTTTAAAAACCTCCTAATTATGGGAGATAGAATAATGGTTTTAGATATAGATAATAAAGACTGGATCCAAGTTCTTAATATTGACAACTCTAATTTAAGAATGATTAAATGTGGCCAATTTTCCTGGAGTCAAAAAATATCTTAGGTACCTACTGATTATTTCTTTCCCCGTAAATATTGTGTATTAGGTTCATATGTCTGATGTCTGATGTTTCAAAAACACCATATTATTTCAGCATTTTTCTACATAATAGGAATTACCATTATTTGTTTTATTTTAAGAAGACTTTGTTATCTGAATTGCCTAAACTAGCAAGATAACTCTCAATTAATAAGGAATCTAACTGACTGTCTTGCAGAATGGGTTTCCAAACTTTGAAAAGATGCTATTTAAGCAGTCACAGGATCGACCTGCTTCAGTGTCCATTTTTAAACAACAGTTATTCAGTTTTCATCAGAAAGCCACGTATTCTACAGCTATTTCCATCAAAAAACTGTTCTATTATAAATCCTTTAGCGATTGATAGCTCATGCCTCCCTGCATTTGTTTAAATTCTGCTTTACTGTTTAGTTTATTACATGAAAATCTTCATGTAATCTTAATTTAAAATTACTTTTCAAAACTATTTATCATTCACAAAATGCTCTAGATTTAAAGATAATCTCTGAATACATTATGCATTTAATTGTAAAATTATTTATTAATGACCTATCTTGTTTTCTACTGCTTTCAATGGTTTTACATATCTACTAAATCATTCACACCAAGATGATTTCTCTTTTCTTCTGCTTGGGCTAGGTAACTTTTCAATGTGCTATTGAAAAGACAATGTCTTCACAAAAAGGAGGCATGAAACAGCTTGTGCGTGCAACCGAGGATTTAACTGATTCACTAGTAAAATCAGTAAAGAAACCAGAAGAGCAAGAATGTCCTCAGGATCCAATTTACATCATCATGTAATATAATAAGTATATAATAAGTGACTAAGTCTGAGGCTCAATCTGTGCCCAGTCATATCTTTGTATAGCTTAGATTTGGACACTGTTTATATCCCACAGTCAGAATTTGGAAACACTTGTAATTAAAGTCTGTGTAAAGACACAGAAGGTATTTTTTTAATCTGTCAAAACAATTCTACAGGTTGGAAGTTAACATACTTCATTAAACCTTTCACAGTTCTTGAAGATCAGCCGAACATCTGCCACAAAATCTTCAGGCGTCTGATAATGTTGTGAATGTTTCTTCTGCAATTTCTTCTTTACTGTAGATAGATCCATTGGTTTCTTTATTATTTTATAGTAGTTTGGTATCTGTTCAGAAAAAAATGCAGTCATGTTAGAAGAGTTTTTTTTTTAAAAAACATACTTTTACAGTAGAATATTTTTCTGTGTGCAGCATTATCATTTTTAAAACCAGACCCAAACATTTTAAAAACATATACTAAAAAATGAAAAATTATTTTTAAATGTAGAAATTCTGCTTCATAGCCCCTTCAATATTGCTAATCCAACAATTTTGTAAATAGATACTTTTTTAAAAGTACATACTGCAAAATACCATTCATAACATGATAGCAACTATGGCTGTCAAATGTTGACAACCAATTTCAGACTCCTTAACGTAAATATTTACATTATATGACATCACTCACCGAGGCTGGAACTGGCTCTTGGAATTCAATACTCAGCTCATGGCAATATAGATAAAGTAGGAGGCGCTCACATTTCTTGTAGAGGAAAAACAAATTCAATTAAAATTGTTTCATTGTTAAAAGACTGAATTTTTGTTAATTAGATATGTGCTTAACTTTCAATTTTCAGATGAATACGATTCTCAAAACCTAATTCAGTCTGCAAACAAATCTAGATTACCTGGAACCAACAGAGATTAGTTCTATATATTTTAATATACATGCAACTAATTCCTTTTGCCTTCAAAGCTTTGGATCTAAACAAAGTCACAAGGAAGTAGCTTTCAGGATTGTAAAGTATTTCAAAAGCTATTTATGATCTGGCATGTTTGAAAATATTACGTGTTACTTTTAAATATCAAGGCATCATTTCAAGGTAAGAGTCACTGACTCTATGCATACTATGCATACTATCACAATATTGAGCAAAACATATTTCATGCATCAATAATAGCCTGTTTTTCCATTAACTGCTGTTCAATAGCAATAAAACAAATATAATGTAAACTAAAATATCAACCAAAATGACAGGGAAAATCCAAATTAAACATAACTATAAAATACCTTATGAGCGTAATCTAAGAAAATAGTCTGCTCCCAGTGGAAGGCAGAGAAGGCAAAGCAGCTTTCCTTAGCAAAGAATCCTAAAGCCTCACTAGAGTCATTCAAAGGGCAGTACCTCAAATTTCTGCCAAATATACTTCAAAGTCAAATATCTCCCCAAAACTTTATATTGGGAACACTGTCTTCCAATTACCAGAGATACTTGTAGTTTTATGGTTCCCAGGAGACTATATCACACATAGCTTGCTACTTTATAACCAGCCCAATTAATTAGCTTACAAACAGCAGTTTAGATTAAGTATTGAAGTAATGAAATAATTTATTTCCTACAATTGTCCATGGTCATTATCACAGTTAAAACCCTCTAAGCACAGCTCAGAATCACATATAGTCCATGCCAGTTATCAGCCCAAAATATTACTACATCAATAACAACAAGAATAAAGCAATATGTTCAGGTATGTGGGGGTGGAAAATAATAACTGATTTAAAAGACATTTCTGATAACTTGCTTGATCACGCTCTATGTCATTACTTCTAAGCAAATCATATCATATGCTTATTGCAGTCTGTGGAATTCTCTCCAAGCAAACATTATCAAATCATATTATACGCTTATCATACTGTAATAGAAAAGTAAAAGCACTAAGACATTAAATGACCAAATTTAGCTCGTTATGATAGAGGATAATTCAATAGACAGAACATAAAGTGAAAAGAGTGAAAAAAGACTATAAACATAGGTAAAAATGTCCACGAGAATAAGTAAAGGAAGGAGAAAATAAAATGAGTAAGAGCAGGGCTGTCAAATTTGCAGCACATGGGCCAGATGTGTCACACGCTGGCCGGCCACACCCATGCCTGATTTAGTGAAGGGAGAAAAAGTCCTGATACATCATGTGACGCTGCTGTGATGACGTGAATTTGACACCCCTGGGTAAGAGTAACTAAATGCCAAAGACAAAAGATTCAGAAGATATTCTGCATAAATGGGATTAAAAATCGGTTTATTTTATTTATTTATTTATTTTATTAAATTTATACCCCGCACCCATCTCCCCAAAGGGACTCGGGGCGGAGTACAGGGAGTCAATAAAAGCATACAAAAATACAAAAACAGATTAAAATTAAATTAAATAGAATATAACTCTGCACTAAAACCCATATTTTAAAACACCCAATTAAAATTTTTTTTAGACTAAAAAGCTGAGGCAGCGTGAGGTCAGGCCAGGCCAGCCTGATGAAAGAGATGGGTTTTTAACCTCTGGCGGAACAGGCGGAGGTCAGTGGTAACGCGTATGTCTGAGGGGAGGTCATTCCAGAGGGTGGGGCCCATCACAGAGAAGGCTCTCCCCCTGGGCGTCGCCAGCCGGTGACGCCCAGGTTTAAATCTCTAGGAAGAATTATAGTTCTTCTGTAATAATAGTTTTTAAATGTAAAAAAGCAAAAATGCTATACGACTATACATATCACAGAAAAATGAAAATTCACCGATTTAGATTATGTTAAAATTGTGATTCATTCTTGTTGTAAACAAAGGGATTTATTGATAGCAGTACACAATGGTAAAATTATTGGCTCTCCACTGAGTTGTGTACTGAGACTTGTAAAACTGTATCTCAGTAAATCCACTTTGTTATATTGTGAGCCACCCAGTTTGGAGTTAGAGGACACCTAAATCAAATTAATTACATAAATAATCCAGATTATCACTAGTCAAAAGATATAGACAACTCCAACTCTCTGTTTCCATTTAGTGGATATCTGAATTCTACAGTCCAGGTGCTGTTGACAAGTAAGAAACAACTAAGGTTTCATGGAAAAACAAGGAGTAACATGACATTCATCTGTTTAGATACAAAATTGGTTGAATTGCTCAATGCAAGCTAAATAATAGTGTTTAATAAAACACTGAGAATTTGCAAACAGCCAGCTATTTTTTTTAAAAAAATGATATGAATGGCAACTTTAGGATAATTGGCTTGTTGTAGTGAGTTCCCATCTTAAATACACATTCCATTATCACCATGAGGATATCAGGGAAACCTGATTGAGAAAAGAACAGTAGACCTTTATTATGTTTCAAAGCTGGGTATGTATGAAATGCAACATATCTTACAGTGTATATAAAAAGTCTGTATGTCCCTATTAATATACCAGTTTTTTGAAACGTAGAAAAAAAACCAGACCAAGATAAATCACTTCAAGATTAAACTTTTTGACCAGAAATCTTAAAAAGTATGTTTGGCATAAACACAATACTATGTATCCCCAAGAATTACACCATACCCACAGTGGAGCATGGTGCCAGCAACATTATGCTTTGGGGTTGCTTTTGTTGAGCTGGAACTGGGGTTAGGGTTAGGGTTGGGGTTAGGGTTAGGATTAGGTGAAGGCAATTATGAGCCATTTCAAATATCAGTCAATTTTGTCACAAAACTTTCAGGCCTGCTAAAATGCTGAAGATAAAGAGGATTTATAGCATGCAAATGACTCAAAGCACACCACCAAATCAACAAAAGAATGGCGTCACCAGAAGAGGATTCAAGTTTTAGAATAGCCCAGCCAAATCCCAGACCTGAATCCAATTGAAAATCTGTGAGGTGACCTGAAGAGGACTATGCACAGGAGAGCCCTTGCAATTTGACACTCTTGAAGCACTTTTGCAAGGAAGAGTGACTTTCAAGATTCCCAAAGCAAGATGTGCCATTTGATTACTTTTGGGCTCTTACCCCAAAAGTCTGAATGCTGTCATTAAAGCAAAAGGTGCTTCAACAAAGCATTAGTTTAAGAGTGTGCATCTCTATTTATGCAATCACATTATTGTATGTTTATATTGGTTTTTTTTCCTTCTAAAAGATTTTCATTTGCTTCTCAATATAATTGCACAGCTTGAATCTTATGTTAAAGATGGAAAGAATTCTGAAGTGTTTTATCTTGGTCTGGGGTTTTTTTAATTCAAAAGTCTGGCATTTTAACAAAAGTGTATAGACTTTATATATCCACTGAAGTCTAAAAGAAGAAAAAAGTACATGAAAAGACTTAAGCAGAAACCTTCCTAATTTACATGAGAATTTGAAAGGAGAGGAGAGGAGAGGAGAGGAGAGGAGAGGAGAGGAGAGGAGAGGAGAGGAGAGGAGAGGAGAGGAGAGGA
>JAPKID020003788.1:0-12100 GCA_026931265.2 Tropidonophis doriae
TGGGCACACAGCCCTCCATGATGGAGCCCTTCCCAGTAAGCAAAGCCTTGGACAACCTGATTTGTCCTGAAGGCCTCGAGGAGCTCCAGACTTTCCACATGCTTCTGCCGGCAGAAGTGCCCTGCCCTTCATATCCCGATGGGGCCAACACCCAGCAATGGCAATGCTCAGCAAGGGCAGCAGATGTCCCGGAGCTGCACACATACACCATAGCAGAGGAATAATCTCGGCCCCAGCAGCATCTCCCCTGAGGGCTGTCTGCCATCAGACTTGCTTTCATAGACAGCCACGCACTGGCCCCATTGGAATTTGAAGAGCAGGACATTCAGGCAGATGGAGGCATATGGAAGCTGTGGAAGATAAGGCTGACATCGAAGGCAGGAGAGGGATACCTGCTGCCATTGGCCAAAAAGCCACCTTTTGTTCCTGGTTCACTAGGCTTCTGCAGGGTCTCTGGGCAGCTGCTGCCTGCTCACCTTCCCCTCCATGTTGGGTCCCGCATCCAGCCTGTGACGGGGGGACATGCCATTTCTGTGCCAGCCCGGCCAGTGGGTGGGTGGACAGCCGTCTTGGGAGTCACTAGGCTAGGGCATGCAGACTGCTGCTCTGTTGTGCATGCAGCCCCCGGACATCTGCCCACCCTCCCGGAATGCTGCTGCCACCGATCACTAGCCCCATTGCGATCTGAAGGGCAAAGGGTCATGAAAGTTTGGATTTCTTTGAGGCCTTTGGGACAGATCAGGTCATCCAAGGCTTTGTTCCCCGGGAAGGGCTCCTTCATGGAGGCTGTGTGCCCATACCAGGCACTTTCTCTCAGGCCTCCTGCCTCGCATCAGGTGGTGGGAGAAGGCAGTGTATGGCCAGGAAGGCTGCCTGCAGTTCTTGCAGCCAAAAGTGGGATGTCTGCAAACACACAAGAATGTATGAGGTGTTCTGTCTTGAGCAGAAGGTTGAACTAGAAGACCTCCAAGGTACCTTCTAGTCTATGATTCTAAATCGTGTGTGTGTGTGTTTGTGTGTGTGTGTGTGTGTGTAAGGGAGAGAGAGGTGGGAGGGGGATAGAGAAAGAGGAAGAGAGAGATGTAGCTTCTTGGGAGTGCATTTTGGAGAAGTGTCAAGAGAAATGCTAAAAGGAGAATCAGCCTGGGATTAAATGCAAATGAAATTGGGTCTTCAGGTTAAGGAGACATGAAGAACTTTCAATTGCAGGTTTCTAAAAACTTATTAAAATGAATATCTAGAGACAGTCCTTTAACTAATTATTCCAGAGGGAGCAAAAGAGATAGGATTCCAATGAGGGTCTTAGCTATTTAATCCAGGAATAACAAAATAATAGACTTGAAAGGGACTTTGGAGCTGTTCTAGTCCAACCCCCTGCTCAGGCAGTAAAACTGAGGATGCCAAAATCCTATATGATGGCCTGGGAAAGGTGTCAGAATAATAGAATAAAACTTAGAAGGGGCATTGGAGGAGACCCTATACTATTTCAGAGTCTTTTCTGAAAAACTACTAGTGATTAAGCACTAAGAACTTCTGAAAACAAGCAGTTCCACTGATTAATTGTTCTTACTTTCAGGAAGTTTCTCCTTAGTTTTAGGTTGCTTCTCTCTTTGTTCAGTTTCCATCTATTGCTTCTTGTTTTATCTTCTGCTTCTTTAGAAAATATATACCCCCCCTTCTTTGTGGCAACCCCTCAAAAGCCTGTTTTGTGACTTACCTATCAGACTCTTGAGCAAAGCATGTGAACCATTTCAATCGTCTATAACAGTGGTCGGCAAACCGCAGCTCGCGAGCCGCATACGGCTCTTTGGCCCCTTGAATGTGGCTCTTCAGTCTTTCTCTGATTCCCTCCCTTCCTCCCTCTCTCTCTCTCTCTCTCGCTCTGTGCCTTTCTCTGTCTGCCTGTCACTGTCTCTGTCCACAGAATACCGCGTGAAGCAGCGGCGAGTCTGTGCGCTGCCTGCGAGGTCATCCGCGAGGTCCCTCTCATGTTCCTCGTCTTCCCCGATGGTGTCTGGAGTGATCAGGGGCCGTGCAGGAACTCGCCGCTTTTCCACACCGTAGAAAAGATAGGCCCGTGCAGGTCCTGCGGAATTACAGCGCAAATTCCCACCGCTACGAAGTCGCCAAGACTGTAATTGGGTGGGGCATGCGCGCGGAAAAGATAGGCACATGCATGCCCCACCCAATTACAGTCTCAGAGACTTCGTAGCAGTGGGAATTTGAGCTGTAATTCCGCAGGACCTGCACGCGCCTATCTTTTCTACTGTGTGGAAAAACGGCGTTCCTGCACAGCCCCTGATCACTCCATACGCCATCGGGGAAGACGAGGGGGACCTTGCAGATGGCCTCGCCGGCAGTGCTGCTGCTTCACACGGTATTCTGTGGACAGAGACAGGCAGACAGAGAGAGGCACAGAGCGAGAGCGAGAGATAGAGAGAGGGAGGGAATCAGAATCTGACAGACACACAGAGAGAATGACAGAGAGAGACAGGAAGGGAGGGGAGAGACAGAGATAAGAGGGAGGGAGGAAAGAGAGATACAGAGAGGCAGACACAGAGAATGACAGAAAGAGACAGAAAGGGTGGGAGGAGGGAGGGAGACAAAGAGCCACAGAGAGAGACAGACAGACAGAGAGATAGAGAAGAAGGGAGGCGAGAAAGATACAGAGATAGAGAGGGAGGGAGAGAGAGACAGAGAGATACAAAGAGACAGACACAGAGAATGATAGAAAGAGACAGAGAGGGAGGGAGGGAGAGAGAGATAAAGAGCCACAGAGAGAGAGAGAGAGAGAGAGACTCAGAGAGAGAGACAGAGAAACAGAAAGAGAAAGAGAAAGAAGGGAAGAAAGAAAAGAAAGAAAAAGAAAGTGGGAGAGAGATGAAAGAAAGAGAACTTATGACCACAATTGAGCCCAAAATTTTGGTTGCGTTTTGGTGGACGTTGAATAGCCCTCCCAAAGGGAATAAATAGGAGTGAAAGGGGAGTGGTGTTTGCAAGAGACAATTAGTTGGCTTAGAATTGTGAAGATTTGCTTATCTGAGTTGGTGCCTCACAGAGACTCCTTGCCAGGTATTTATTTGTACAGTGTTGCACCTGGAAGCTCTCCCCCTGGCAACTATCCAAGGAATGATAAAGTCTGTTGTTGCAATTCACCCTCGAAAGGCTCATTGCTGGGGGTTTTCTCTATGTGAATGCTAGGAATTCACATTAACCAAATAAAAAGGGCTTGCTTTTTTTCAGGACAAGGAGTCTGTTTCATGATTTTGTGAAGCCCAGGTCAGAATAGCAATGGTAAGCAAAGCAATTTGTTGACAAATCTCCTTGTGGGTTCCATTGGCAGGGTAGCCAATTTCCATTTCAAAGTTTGAGCACAACAAATTCTTTAGTCCTCAGGCAACCATCCCAAATGGTAGTGATGCCTGAATGATGAAATACACATGAAACACACATGAATGATGAAACACCACAATGCAAGCTCTGCTCTTTCTTTGCTTCAAAACATCACACCCAAGGACAGAAGGCTCAACAATTATGTCCCTACGCTGTGATGTGTGTTTCATCATTTGAAAAAAAAAATCAATATGCTCTTTAGCAGTTGCCCAAGGCTTCAACATTGCCATATTTCTGGTTTCTGAATCTGCCATTGGAAACCCCATGCTGAGTATTGATAGCTGAAATTACTTCCCACCTTCTTCCTCATTATTTCAGATGATATTTCTAATATGTTTCAAATGCCTTTAAATGGCAAATATTTACACTAATACACTAATAATTTGTCTATATGTGAACATAAATATCCCACAAGTAAAGCTGATGCTTTATTCCTATTGAATAACATTTCTACTGAAAACACCTTCTCTGTGTGGTAAATGGTGAGTTGCCTGTTGAGGAAGTGACTTATGGACCATTGGGAAGTCCTCAAAGCCACTTTCCTTCCTCAGCCTATCAATTGATAATGTAGGGACACCCCAGGCAGCTAGCTGGCAATTTTCTGGATTAACATTGTAAAAGAATTTGCTGAATTGAAGTTACCATTTCATTGTCTCACACAATCTTCAAGAGACTTAAAGCAAGAGAAAATTAGAAAACTACCACTTAAACTCTGGAAATGGCGTACAGATAAAGATCATTCCTGAACATTATGTGCAAAGCAGCCTGGTTTACTTGGTGGCAAGATCTAGAAGCTGCATTCAGAAATAATTGATGGTCTTTGTGCAGCATTAGATCCTGTACTTCCTTCATGAAAAGACTCCTTCATAATCTACACCCCCCCCCACCGAAAAGAAAGATTTTAATCAGTAAGCAAATCTATTAAGAAAGCTTACTTACCAAGAGCCTTGCTTATCAACATTTGGAAATTGGTGTGTGTGTGTGTGTGTGTGTGTGTGTGTGTGTGTGTGTGTGTGTGTGTGTTGAGGAGGAATAATTTGTATAAGAATAAAATGTGCTTGTTACCTTGTCAAATAAGTCTATTGTTATATTACAATATTGCACCCCCACCGTGCTGTAAAAGTCCTTGCAGCTTAACGTTCTTTTGATTAAAGCTGCAGTTAGATCCAAATTATTTTATTTTTAATGAAATAGGACAACATTATATTCCCTGGTTCTTTCTTCTTCCTGTTGGCATTGCAAAAACTCACCTGAGTCTAGCCAAGCAAGCTGAAATACATAAACAGCACCAAAGTTGACAGCGAATGCTAAAATAAATCTTGCTGTGATTTATATAGCTTTAGCTTATGTGGTTTAGGAGCAATGATGGCTTAGCAGGATCAAAACACATCCAGTTTGGAAGAAAAATAGTGATGCATAAGACAAGGAGGTTCTTAAACCTTGATATAGATGTTATAGGATCCCCATGTAATCCTTAAACATGAAGTGTCAGGGCTATGATTGGCAAAGTGTAAATCATTGGCTAAAGACAAAACAGGTGCGTCTAAAAAGACATCAGAAATGGCCCAAAGTCTCTTGACCATTGAAAAGATTGGAGAGAAAAAAAATCTTAATAGGAAGATTGACAGACAGAGAAAGGGAGGCAAGAAGACAGACTTGATTTCTGGGGTCTCTAGCAGATGCACTGTTTCATCCAGTTAAAGGTTACAGACCCAAGCATTTTAGTAATATATAGACTGGTGCATGTATGCGTTTACAAACATATTTCCATTTTTGACACATATAGATGAAAAACAGCATTAGAAAAACCCCTGAAAATTACATTTTAAAATAGAGTTGTGCATACTGTTCAGAATCCTAAATGTACAATCATTCTTAAGAAGAGATAGAAGAAAGAATTCTAAGAACTTGGGGCCACTTCACACATTTGTTGGTCAGAGTTCTAATGCTTGACTTGCTTATGCCAGTCCATTTTTATGTGATAACCTGAGATGGAAGCTGGACTATTATTCATGCCAGCAGCCTAGGTACTTGCAGAAATTGTGCCAAATATATTGGGCTGGAGCCAACAAATGAGATGTCCTAAAGGTGCTTTTTCAGGAGGCAACTGGACTTTCTTGTAACAGGGTTACCTGAAGCACAGATAAACCAAGTGATTCAATGACCTTCTAAAAGATGCACATGACCAGCTGTCTGCAAGGAATATAAATCCTTCCATTCCCCACTATCCTGTCAGAACGGAAGACGCTTCTTGGATGAGAAGAGAAACATCTTCAAAAGAAAAAAACAAGAAAGTCCAGTTGCCTTCTGAGAAAGTACCTTAGGAACAACCATGACCTGGATGACTGAGAATCTCTACAGACTTTCAACAAATGAGATATTTTTTATTTAGTTCCTAATTAAATCAATGAGAACTTAGTTTAGCCTTGATCATTTTCTCACTCTAACTGTGAAACATGAAAAAGAAAGCAATTTAATTATTTGGGCTATCTCCCCAGCCATTATTTGGTAGATTTGGCATACCTTTTGATTACATAGAGCTTTGAGTGGCACCATATCAGTTTAATCTAAAGTCAGTCAGACAGCCTGCCTGCCTACTTGCCTACCTACCTACCTACCTACCTACCTACCTACCTACCTATCATCCATCCATCCATCCATCCATCCATTCATCCATCTATCATCTTATCCTTCTACCTACCCATTTATCTCTCATAGTATTTTCCTTGTCCTTATCCTGCTCAAAGAATGTAGTATAGTTATTGTCAGGTGTTATTTTAAGTTGGATAATTCTTAGGAAAATGAATGAAGAAACAACTTGAATAAATATCTATGATTGTGCCATTATTTCCACTTTTAACACGGAAATGAGATAAACTAACTATATGTTGATCTAAACTCTCTCAGAATGTGTAAATATGCCTTCTAAAAGAAGAAGGTTGATGTTATAATTGCAGCGATTTTAGTGTGTAAAGAAATGGGGAAAAATCTTAAAAGCAGAAGGTTAAACCAGCTGGAAAAGATCTGAATCTGGAATAGCTGATTGGCTGAATGGGCTCTTACATTGTATGTCACATTTAGCAAACTGCCCTGGCAGTTGCTGAATCTTTTATATAGCTCTGTTTGTGAGCTACTGTATCTTTTTAAGTATGGATATATTCCTGCCAATTTGGAAGAGCAAGATGTAAAATGAGAGGAGAAGGCTAGAAGTCCCATAGAAGTTTCAGCTGGGAATTTGGAGAGATAAGCAGCTTCAAGACAGGACAGTGTTAGGAGGAAAAGCTCTCGCTCTGTGTGTGTGTGCATATTCACATGCATATATGCAGGAAAGTGAGAACTGCACTATTTCTTATTGCACACACTTTCCCCATATAACATACAACATCTCCTGATTTCATTTTGTGGGTTTCTACAATGTGTTTACCCTTGCAGACATAATTAACACCCTAAAACTGGAAGCGTACTTGTTTAAAAATCTGTACTGGTTATTCAAAAGCCATCTGTGCTTCAGATATTAAAGTCTCTAATCCTTCTAAAGCATCCATCCCCTCCCAACTGCTTATTTAACTGAGCTGTAAAATACATAAAATATGCTAATAATGAAGCAGTATAAGCTTGGTTAAAAAAAACCCTCATGCAATGTCTCTCCACTTCCCCTGCCTTCATATGCACACACAAACATCGACTCACAACAAGAGAGCACATTTGTATTAGGCTCACAGTCCTGACAACATATAGATAACCTAATACTCTTCCCTGGAAAACTGCACCCCCCCCCTTAATTAATGGCAAATAAATGACTTTGTTGTCAGGAATGAACAATTAATGGCATTGAAATGATTCATTCTTCTGAATGCTGGCTAGCTTAATTGGTTTTGCATACTGATGAAATGGAATACACAATATTTGCAGCAGTGCAGGACAACTGCTAGAAGCACGGTGGCAAGAGAGAACACTTGTTTACTAGGAAAAGTCGAGTGCTGGTACACAATTTCTAGCTTTATCATTTCAAACAGCTTCAGCAGCTGGAGATGAAACAAGGTCACTCCACTGTGTCCTAGCGAAACCAAAGGATTCCATCCCTGCTCTCAAGCATTACATTCATTATCAACCCACAGAAGCCAATGGCTTGTATTTGTATTTGTATTTATTAAATTTATATACCGCACCTTCTCCCTACTGGGACTCAGGGCGGTGTACAAGCAGTTAAAATCGATAATATAAAACATAAAATACATTAAAAATACATTAAATAGTTGGCCAGTCATAAAACCTCTATTAAAACCCCTGCTAAAACAAATTTAAAACTATGCCAGGCCGGCCGCACAAAATAAATAGGTCTTCAAGGCCCGACGGAAAAGGCGTAGGTCAGTGATCATCCGTAGGTCAGGGGGTAGGTCATTCCAGAGGGCAGGGGCTGCCACAGAGAAGGCTCTCCTCTTGGGGGTCGCCAGCCAACATTGTTTAGCTGATGGCACCCTGAGGAGGCCCTCTCTGTGGGAGCGAACTGGTTGGTGGGAGGTATTTGGTAGCAGGAGGCGGTCTTGAAGATAACCAGGTCCCTTGCCATGGAGCGCTTTAAAAGTGGTTACTAGTACCTTGAAGCGCACCTGGAAAGCCACAGGCAGCCAGTGCAGCTCGCGCAGGAGAGGTGTCACATGGAAGCATCTGGAGGCTCCCAGAATCTTGGTATTAATATATTTCTGTATCATTTACAAGGAAGGGTTTGAAAGGTATGAGTTTCTTTTTCTCCCTAAGTAATCATGGCATTACAATTACTGACAAAGAGAAATTAAAGTGCAATTTAACTGCTGCAAGAAGTGGAAAAACTGTGTTGTTGGAAGAAGATACTTGAGATAAAGTTAGCATTTTTATCATGCCTTCATGAAACTTTAAAAATCAGGACAACTTCTGATCGTAAATCAGTTACTTTGTGCTTACTTAAATAGTATAAAAAGCACCAATCTGACCTGCTATCTTCCAAAGAATATGGAAGGTCTATACATACCTTTTCACTCATTGTCTTGCATAAATACTAACAATTCCAATAAATGATCTCTATACAGAAGCATTTTTCCCCAACTTTGGGACACATCGATGACTTAACTCAATATTTTACTTTCCATTGACATAGTCATACTTGGCTACCTCTCGCTACAAAACAGCTGTGCATTTATGCATTTCATCCAAATTATTTTCATTCATGAAATAGGACGTTGGCCGATTTACATAAATTTCACAATTAAAAGGATTACTGTTGATGCTGTCCATCCTTGCTCAGAATATAAATCCAATTGATGTTTTGCTGCCAACTATATTATGTTTCTTACTCACGTATGATTTCCACTGAGTTCATGCACAGTATTTATAATAAAAACATTGGAAGAAAAAATTCTATGCTCACTTCTTCAGTGGCATTACATGTGGTAGTCTCAGCTGCAGAATTAACGGATTCATTCAAAATTCTAAATACTGGATATAATAATTTGCTTTTGCCACACTGGAGCATTCGTCTTCAGGTATAAGCATCAAAATATTAAAATTCTTAAAAAGCTGAAGAAAACTAAAGCACACTATAGTCTAAATATTCTCTACTATATGTAGCTGGTGGTATCAAAATACTTTGCCCGTCTTCCAAATTCCTATTAAGTTTTCTTCCAAGACTGTACTTTTCGTGCAGACAATTGGAAACTTGATCCTAAGTAGGGCCAGAAGTCCTTCTCAGACTTGGTTTTTTTCCTAATGAGTCTCGTACATTAGTCTGTGCTGTGAGAAGAGAGCAGTTTGTTATACATAAGTACTTAAATTGGATCCCTACGTAGCTGAAAGAGCATTGATGTTAAAGCGTGCTTGTATAGAGGTTAGAGGGTATTGGTTTAGACCAATTGCCCAGGTATCCACAGGGCAGCAAGGTTACCTGTAGAATTCAGGTGTTTGTATTTTTCAAATTATTTTTAATAGGTGCAATCATGGGGTGCTTTATAATACTTTGAGAAATAGCCTGTGTTTTACATATAGGCAAAAAATATTTCTACAAATGAAATGGCCTGCATTCTTTTTTTTTCTTTTATATGAAACTTTTTTCACTTGGGTTGATTTAATTCTGCCTTTTTTTAGAGGAACTAAACGAAAGCAATACATTCAATCCTTATGGTGAACGCATCCGAGTATAAGAATTTTCTCTCAGATTGTTCTGACCTAGGCTTCTCCAAAAGCAGAGACCTGGTCCCAACAAAATCCCTTTTATTAAACGAATGTGAATTCCTCTCATTCACATTCAGAAAGGCCTGGCAAGCAGTCTTTCAAAAGAATAATTATGACTACAGACCTTATCTATCTTGGAAAGCTGCCATGTAAATATTTTCCAAATGAGATGCTGTGCAAGAAAAGACTGGGCACAGAGTCTCTGAGATTCATGAACAAATCTTCACACTCCTGAAACAAATCTAATGGCTGTTTCCTGCAAAAGCTCACTCCCCTTTTGCTCCTCTTTTATGGGAAGGGCCAATCACCTTCCACTTGTGACTTTACTTCCAAATTGACCCTAACATTTCTGAGTTGTTCTCTTCTTCTGGCAGCTCTGCGCATGCGTACACTGGGAACAGGCTCCAACTGTTCCTCTGACTCACTGCTGTCTAACTCTGTAGGCACCTGATCACTGCCAGACAGTCTCGGCCCATCTCTGCCTCCGACGCAGAACCCTCATCCGAGCCTTCCCCAGCGTCCAGGACTGGCCCATGCTCCTCTCAACTTCCTCACTGTCCAACTCTGCAGCCAGCTCCACTGGCCACGGATGGTCCACCACACACGTCTAGATATACCTTGGGTAGAATCAGAAAGTTCTGCCTTGATCTAGAACCATTTTTTGGAAATAAAACATTTCATTTTAATTGTATTAAAGCATAAGCATTCTGTTCCAAGGTGAAGCACATTGTGAAACCTATATATCCAGTAGAAGTTTCTTCTCTTTTTAGCAAAAATTTTGCTTTCGGTCGGCTGAAAGAAGATAGAAAGTAGATGTTTGACTGCATTTCTTGAAACATAGAGTTTGAAATTAATGTTAATTTTTTTGTTTGAAACAGAGGGCCTTTCCTGGTAGCATTGGGAAAATCTTGGCACCCTGAAGAATTCAACTGTGCTCACTGCAAAACTTCCATGGCTTATATTGGTTTTGTGGAAGAGAAGGGAGCATTTTACTGTGAGGGTTGTTATGAGAAGTTCTTTGCCCCAGAATGTGCCCGATGCCAGAAGAAGATACTTGGAGTAAGTAAGATGTCAATTTGTAATTAACATTATGGAATAGATAACTCACATACTCAAACCAGCTGTTTCTGTAGATAGTATTTATTGGTGCGGGAGCAATAACATAATTTATTAATCACGGCTCCAAAATTAGAATTAATCTTTAGAGTTGTGCATTGCCTTTCTCTAGTTTTTTCCATTCCAGAATATCCTTTGTATCTTAATCCTAGTCTCAACACCTGGCTACTGTTCTCTGGGATTAGAAGCAACCTGGATCTGGTTATTACTTGAATGGAATGGGAAAACACCAAGAATTCCAGAGCATTGGCTAAGTCTGGGAAATAGAAAGACATCACAGAAGGAAGCAATCACAAAACTACTGTGATATTACTGACAGGATAACTGCATAGATGTATCAGTAGAGTCACAAGGAGTTGAGTTTGAGAGCAACTTTATCGTGTGTAATTATGTAGAGGAGCCGTAATGGCCCAGTGGTTAGAATGCAGTATTGCAGGCTAATTCTGGCCATTGCCAGAAGCTTGATCCTCAGCAGCTCAAGGTTGACTCAGCCTTCCATTTTTCTGAGATTGGTAAAATGAGGATCCAGATTGATGGGAGCAAAATGCGGATGTTGTAAACCATGCCAGAGAGTGCTATAAAGCACTGTGCGGCAGTATATAAGTCGAAGTGTTATTGCTAGTGCTATGTAGTTTGGGAAAGGCTACACTGGATTTGAAAGCCAAAATTGTAACATCAGCTCTTTAACCAATTTCATTGTATTTAAGTACAACGACAATAAAGGTTATACTTGCTTAAGATGAATAGATGCATAGGCAATGGTGGGTTCCTACTGGTTCAGCCGAACCAGTAGTGGTTTGGTGGCATGGGTTGCTGGGACTGGCAGTGACCCAGGCCTTCTATGCCCCCGAACCAGTACTCTGGGTGGCATCATAGGCACCACCATACTGTTTTTTGCTAGACCAATTTTTATTGCACTGCACATGCGCACAACAAACGGGCGCGCACACAAGCGAACCGTTAGTATATGCTTTTATGCTATTCCAAAAATATACAGAAAAATATAAGCTATCTACCATATTTTTCGGACTATAAGATGCTCCAGAGTATAAAATGCATCAAGATTTTTTTTAAAAATTTTTTTGAAAAAGTTTTATTGGTTTTTACAAAAAAATTTTAGCAATAGATAAGGGTATAAGGTATCAAAGAGATATTTTGAGGACATTAGATAAGGGTATGAGGTATCAAAGAGATATTTTGAGGACATTTGTGTCGGAAGTGGCGGCCTCCTCCGAGGCTTCATAAAGAAAAAAAAATATTACAATAAATTTTCCATTTCCCTACAAAGTGGAAAGAGATACATAGATATGTCATTTCATATTCATGCAATCAATCAGTTGTTTCATAAACATCCAGATAAGAGTTACACTATATCAGAGAAAGTCAT
>JAPKID020003789.1:0-12100 GCA_026931265.2 Tropidonophis doriae
TCAGTGATAATGCGTATGTCTGAGGGGAGGTCGTTCCAGAGGGTGGGGCCCATCACAGAGAAGGCTCTCCCCCTGGGTGTTGCCAGCCGGCATTGTCTAGCTTTGAAACTTTTGTAGCACAGTTTTAGGACTGAGGTTCCTAAACTTATTTTAAATTGTCATCTAAGAAGAAATCACTAGCTAGAACATTTTCCACATTCTTTTAAGTATATCTTTAGGAGTGTCAGATGCCCAATGAATAAAAGAATAAGGTGTCCCATTTCCCCTACCTACAGATGATGTGGACTTCTTAAAAGCAGTTCCCAATTTCCTTATAGTCTCCATTTTTCATGTTATATAAAAATGTACAAATTCATTTAAAAAAAGCGCTGAGTATAACAATCAAAATAGAGCTGAAAGGGACTAGTTCACCCCTCTGCTCGAGCAGGAAACTCCATACTATTTCAGGCAAGTGGTTGTCCAGTCTTTTCTTAAAAACCTCTAGAGATGAAGCACCCATAACTTCTGACACCATACAATAATTATATAATTATAATATAATAATTATAACAAATCTGATGTGAATATAAAATTAAAAAAGGATGAATTCTGTCTAAATCTATATAGGTAGTCCTCGACTTACAACAGTTCACTTAATGACTGTTCAAAAAAAAAAGTGACTTATGACCCTTTTTGACCATTGCAGCATCTCTGTTGTCATGTGAACTGATTCATATTTACAATGATTGCAGTATCAAGGGATCATGTTATCACCCTTTGCAACCTTTTGACAAGCAACATCAATGGGGAAACCAGATTTACTGAACATCCATGTTACTAACTTAACAACTTCAATGATTCACTTAACAACTGTGGGAAGAAAGTCGTAACATGGGGTATAACTTGCTTAACAAATGTCTCACTTAGCCACAGAAATTTTGGGCTCAATTGTGGTCATAAATCGAGGACTACCTGGATTAGCAAATTTTAACGGTATGTGGAAATAATCGTCTACTGGACAACTAGTGTGTAAAAGATATGCCAGCTCACAGGAAAGTTTTGAAGGACTTCACTAATTTTTGGAAAAATAAATAGAAAGGAGAGGAAATATTTTCATTCTTGAAAGATTCTGTTAATGTAGCTTTACAATAAAATAGAGCTAGTATTCCTAAATGTGCTTCTTGACTTGGCTACCTTGCAGGGCAGAAATAAATTAGATTTGGATTCTCAGGTTGAGGAAGAAGAAGTAGAATTTTAGAGATCTTGGGTAGCTTTGAATAAATCAGTGTTTCTTATCTGTGTGGGGGTGAATGGATGTACAGTGAGAAATAGTAAGAAATCATTGTTTCTATGAGGTGACATTCAGCTATGTTTTGCTTTATTGTGTAGGGTTCCTCATTCAGAAGTGGATTTTTTTTTTTACAGTATATAGATGAATATTTTTACTATGTGTAATTCAATTTTTCCATCTCTGATCTTAGATAGGTTATAGAAAATGCTTATTTTTAATTAAGCTGATTGTTGTGTTTCAGATATGGACATTCTTTTTAAAAGTTTTTAAACAATCTTTTTTCTGCTTTTACATATTATTTTTAATAATGACCAATTTTTTTTTTCCAGTTTGAATTATTTTACAGCCAGCATTTCAGTGGAAGGAAACTTACCTGGTTACATTATCTTTGCACAGGTAAAATAAATTTACATGATCCTTAGCTGTTGAAAACATCACTATATTTTCTTCTTTGCTTAGATGAAATATATACTGCATATCTATTGAAGTTTTGATGATAATGTAACCTTAAATTTAAATTATTTTCTCTCTTAGCTAATCTGATTTTCTTAATTTCTCATTTGGATATTTTTCTTACTTCTAATTGTTATCTGAAAAATCAGTTGTTTTACATTTTATATTTTACATTCTCAATTGACGATTTGTTTCAGGAAAAAAGTTAAAAATAAATTTCATTGGTATGGGTTACAAACAGGAATTTTTTTACGATAAAAATGGATTTATACAATTTATAGCCACTTGTTTAGTGATCATATGATAGTAATGTTACAAAATTTTGGCCCACCCAGCACCTCCCAAGTTAGATGATCATGATCTGAATTCTTGGCAACAAATTTGCACTTGTACAGCATCACATATTCATGCTTTGTGACCTTCACTGTTGGTTTCCCACAAGCAGAACCAAGCTGGTGGGAAAGTTGCAAGATGGTTTCAGGGATCTCATGCTCCATAGCACATGCATATACAGCATCTTGGTGTCAAAACACTGTCTCCCTCCCAAATGCAGCCTTGATATGCTTATGCTGTAGTGGCCCCCTACAAATCCTCTCTCACCAGGTAGCAGTCAATCCCTGGCTCCACTGCACTCGTGCCATATCATAGCAGCCACTTGTAGACTTTCCTATCAACTTCCCCATTGATTTTTCCCTTCTGTGAAGCCAGCAGGAAGTAACAAGGATCCTCTCATAACACCTTATGATCTTTGGTTAACAGCTGCAACAGGGACTGTCTTGAATGTGCCCACTAAGCAGATGCAGTCACGTGATATTGCACTTTATGATCACATGATTGAAATTCTGGTGCAATTCTGGTGCTTCAAACAAAGACCTACCTGTACTGGCAATTCTGAGTTTGAACCAAAATTTGATGTGTTGGAGGGAGGGAGAAAAACATCATAGAAAAACATCAAGCATAAGCAAGTGGTAGTATGTAGTTGATTTTGACTGATTGAAGGGGGGAGGGACCTAAATGCAGCTTGACCAAGTCAGGATTTTGTTAGAGATCACCAAGGAACCCAAAGATTGTAAACTAGACATTCTAAGAGCCGCAGTGGCACACTGGTTAGAATGCACTACTGCAGGCTACTTCTGTTGATTGCTGGCTGCCAACAGTTTGACAGTTCAATTCCTGAGCAGCTCAAGGTTGACTCAGCCTTTCATAGTTCCGAGGTTGATAAAATGAGGACCCAGGTTGTTGGGGGCAATATGCTGACCCTTTAAACCACTTAGAGAGGGCTGTAAAGCACTGTTAAGTGGTTTTTAAGTCTCAGTGTTATTGCTATCACTAGACAGTCAACTGGGAAAAAATTCCAATGAAAAATGTATTGGAGGAGGAGGGGAAAGAAAGAAAATGGTGGCAAACTACTGCTTTGTTGCCCAAAGTTTTTGTGCTTAGCATTTTCCATACTGTATTCCCATAAACCAAAGAATATATTCACATAGCCACCAGGATTGGAGCCTTGGAATCTTTAAATTTTGTTCAAGAGTGTGAATTTTTGGAACACACACAAAAAAAGATTATTTTTCAAAATACAGTTAGTTTGTTAAACTATTCATTTAATGATCATTCAAAGTTACAATGGCACTGAAAAGAGGTAACTTATAGCTATTTTTTCATACTTAGGACAGTTGCAGCATCCCAATAGAGTCACATGATCAAAATTCTAGATTCTCGGCAACTGATTCATAGTTATGATGGGCGCAGTGTCCCTATCATCTCCATTTGCAACCTCCTGCCAAGCAAAGTCAACAGGGAGAGCCAGATTTGCTTAGCAACTGTGTTAGTAACTTAACAGCTGCAGGAACTCACTTAACAACTTTGGCAAGAAAGGTCATAAAATGGGGCAAAACAATTGTCTCGCTTACCAGAATAAATTTTGCGCTCAGTTGTGGTTGTAAGTCAAGGACTACCTATAGTAATCTTTTTAAAAATCTTATTTTTCTTCAAGGCACTCTTGCAAATTCAGTTCTTGTTTACGAAATGAGGCTTTATTAATAATATTTGAGGCTTTTTATTCCATTAATTCATCTGCTTTATACTTAATTTGCAGGTGAGGTCAAAATGAATTATTTGTCCAAGCCCTATGTAGCCATGGTTACCACCTACCAAATGGCAGTGCTGCTGGCCTTTAACAATAGTGAAATCGTCAGTTACAAAGAGCTCCAAGATAGCACACAAATGAATGAGAAGGAACTGACCAAAACTATCAAATCCTTACTTGATGTCAAAATGATCAACCTTGACTCAGATAAGGTAAGATACCAAAAAAACAAAAAAAAGACACATTTGAGAGTGGTGACGTTTTTCTATTATGTTTTGAAAAAATAGGAATAATAGATGGTATGAATAAGAAAAACAGGTAAAGATAGAGAAATTCAGACAGATTAGCAACAAAATTGAACTATTTTGAAGCAAATATATTATATAACTATATAACTATAGGAAGGATAAAATGAAAATGTATTTATAATCGCTGTAAAGAACATCAGAAATCATTTCTTGGTAGATTTTTTTCTTTTCTGTCTCTTATTTCTTATTCACATTACTTTTCTTTCTTTTTCTTAAAATATATATTAGATTTTCCTTTGAGAAAAACCTCTTTAATAAAAATTAGTAAATTAAAAAAGCTTGTAATATTGTAAGATACTTCATAGCCATTTTCTGATCCAAAATGTGCATGTCCCCTTATTGAGCTTTAAGTTAAAAATATTTGTTACTCAGTTCAGTTCAAAAAAGACTATAGATAGTAAAGCATTAATGTAAAGCATACATTTACATTAAATTAATACGTGGAGTTTGATATTTTGGAGAGTGTGTGATTCTGTGGATAAGACTATAGTCCAAGAATGGTTTAAAATTAAAATTATATTCTATATTTAATTTACTTTTTAAATACAAAGGTCTCCTAGACCAGGGTTCCCAACCCTGTTCCACAGACTGGCATCATGTCACGACATGTCAGAAACTGAATCATGTAAACAAGCAAAGTTCCATCTGCAGAATGCAGGCAGCATGCAAAATCATATCTCCTCCAGGCTGTGAAAAACCTCTCTCCACAGAGCCAGTCCCTAACATCCAAAAGGTTGGGGGCCATGGTCCCAAACATCAAAGCAATTTAGTAGCCATTTTACCAAAAACAGGGTTTTTCTGTAAAGATGTATATAAGATGTTTTTTATACGGCTGATTTGTTGCTTCCTCTCACTCTTGGCCCCCAGCCTGTACATAAAGATAGGTTCAGCAGATTTGAAATACTTGTTTGTACATAACTGCTTAAAAAGTGTTATTGATGTGCTTATCATTCTCCATTCCTAAAAACCACCCAAATGCTTTTTAAGCTTCTTGAGCAGAGTCCTGATGTACTTGGCAAAGGACTTGAAATTCATAGATCCTTGAAGATTTATTTTAAATAGAACTTGCTGTTCATAAAAGAAAGAGAAAGGGAGGGGCAACCCCCAAGAATTTCATTGGTCACATTTTAGAATTGCAGTTCTGTGTATTAACTCATATACACTTGAAAAGGACTTCAGAAGTCACCACAGATAACTGTGTTTCCCCAAAAACAAAACCCTGTCTTATATTTTTTTTGCCACCAAAAAAGGCACCAGGTCTTATTTTCAGGAGGGGGTGGTGGTGTTTGTCGTCTGTTGATTCACCTCACTTGTGTGTGTCGCCCCCGGCCTCCATTTTGCTGTTAGAGGCCTTCAGGAACTTCTTTGGCCAGCAAGTCTTTCCTGAAGGCCTCTGCAGTTGATAACAGAGCTCCAGATCGATACAGAAGTACACAGGCCTTCAGGAAAGCCTTGCCAGCTGCAGAAGAAATAAGCCAATGAATGCGAGGCCTGGCTACAACTATCTTAAGGTAAGTGTTAGGGCAGCTCCACTCCCATCCCCAGCCTAGCTTAATTTTTAGCCATGCACCCTGGAGTGGGCGTGGTCCTGATTAGGGCTTATTTTGGGGGTAGGGCACACATAAAAATCAAGCTAGGACTTACTTTTGGAGTAGGTTGTATTTTCAGGAAAATTCAGTGCATATACTTTAAGGGCTTGCTTTTCCATGCTCTACTGTAGCACAGAGAGTGCCCTCAATGAAACCAAGAGATACCAAGATTAAATTAGCCAAGAGAAGAAAATTACCACTGTGTCATTCATAAGTTGATTGATACTAAAGTGTTTGGTATTGGCTTAACATGCTGCATTCATCCTTTCACATGGTATGTAAATTAGCATGACATATCATATGAGCTCACCTGTTACTGCCTTGTGAATTTTACAGATACATTAGGCTGCTGTATATCGTATCTCAAATTCTCTGGGAGGCCATATAGATTTTACCGGAACCTTCTCCTTCAGGATTTAAAACCATTCATTATAAGTGCCTGCTCAATGTTGTATTCTACATGAAATAAATATTTATCTTTTTTTGTAAAATACTACTTGATTTGATACATCCTAATGATTAATTATAGATAATATTTTTATTTTATACCTATTAATGCTTTAGATCAGGGGTGTCAAACTCACATCATCATGGTAGCATCACATGACATATCAGAACTATTTTTTCTCTTTGCTAAATTGGGCGTGGCCAGCATGTAACACATTTGGGCCAGGTGTTTGACAGCCCTGCTTTAGATCTATCACCTGGCTAAAAATTGTATTAATGTAGCATTTGAGGAATTAAATCTTATATTCCATTATTTACTTTGTTATTGTTAGTGTGCTGTTATATGTATTTGTTTCATTTTTTTATTTGTTTTGTTCTTTTATTGACTGAATACTGCATTTTTCGGTGTATAAGATGCACCAAGATTTTGAATAGGAAAATTTTTTAAAAAAAAGTTTTTCCATTCTGCAGACCTCCCTAAAATGACCAATTTTTCACAAAAATGAGCCCATTTTATTTTTCAAAAAAAAAGGCATGAATAGCCTTTAGGAGGCCTATAGAGTGCTCCTGGGGTGTGCCCCTTCCCAAAAAATGAGCAAAAAACAGCCCATTTTTTGTGTGAAAACGGGCTTGTTTTTCAATTAAAAAAAAAGGCATGCATAGCCTTTAGCAGGCTTATAGAGTGCTCCTCCCCAGGAGCACTCAGCCCATTTTTCACTCATTTCTGCCCTCCCCAACTCCCAAGAGCTCTCTGGAAGCCTCCTAAAAGCTATGCATGGCCATTTTGATGAAGGGGCAGAGTTTCAGGAGGCGAAAGTGCTGTATTCAGTGTATAAGACCCACCCTGATTTTCAGCCTCATTTTTGAGGGAAAAAGGTGGTGCATATGGTGCATATTATTGATTGATATTTTACCAATTTATGGTGCAAATGCAGTCGTAGAGTCAAGCGTAGTATTGAAATATATCTTTTGCCACTGTAATTTAAACTTACCGTTATTTCTATCCAATAGATTAAAAGGAAGTTACCTCGAAAGAGATGCTGTTTTGTTAAGGGCCTCTTAGCTGTAAAATACTCTGTTCTGCAGCCAAAATATATTTTCCAAAACGATCACATTTACTACATGTTAATCCTACTAACATGGATGTTTCTGTATTTCTTTTATTGAAAGAATTATATTGGGCTGAATTTGAAAACATATGTATTACCTTCATTATTTTGGGCATCCAAGATGCTCTGTAGAGAATTGAAGTAGTTCAGATTTGCCAAATTGAATAAGTAGTGATATGTTTACATTTCATCAGTGGAGATGTAGTCCATATGCAAGCACAGATTTTCAAAGCAAGATGTTCTTCCTTAAACTGCCAAGTCTTTGATATGTTTGGCATCATTGATGCATGTGTGAAAGGAGGGGGGAAAACACTCTTTTTTTTCTTGCAGGAGGATATAGAGGCAGAATCCACTTTTTCATTAAATATGAATTTTAGCAGTAAACGAACGAAATTTAAAATCACTACTTCAATGCAAAAGGACACCCCCCAGGCAAGTATTGTTAGTGTCAAGAACAACATATAACTGTATTCTAACACTGAATAACATCTCTTTTAAGTCAAGCTCACTTCTGGATGTTTCAGCTTTCTTGGCATTCTTTTCTTCCAAAATAATCTATGGGCTTCCAAGGCTAGTCTATATTAAAGTGCTTCCTTATCCCAGTACTAACAAGTTTCTGACATTAATTAGCAGAGTTCAGACAACAGATTTTAGGGGTTGACACTTATTGAAACAAAAAACTGAAACTTGAAAACAGTTGGAGACTTTGTGAAACCTGTAAACATACTTTTTGACACTCTTTCTAGTTGAATTGTCTCAACTATGGGTTGGATCCCGAGTTAATAATATATAGAGGAAGCCCATTGACATCACGATTAACAAATTCTATTACTTTTAGCAGGTCTTTAAAACTACATCAAACATTCACTAATAATATCAGGAATAAATAATTAAAAAGCAGCTTGTTTTAACACTTCTACCTAACCAGCTTTTCTAATTTTTAATTTTTTTTATATTCCTGAAGGTTTGGGGCAATTAAAGGCAAATTCAGGTATTTTTTTTAGTAATTCAACAATTCAATACAATTAAGTATTAAAACTCTAAACAAGAAGGAAATATATATTTTAGAGGGGAGAATCAATCAGAAATATTTCTAAATGTGTATCTTTTCAAAATTAACAGCCATAAAAAACAAACATGAAAAATAGCATATTCTGTTTTCTGATTTATTGCTGCTTGGTTCTTTTTCATTTCATCTGGTGAAAACTACCTATTCTCTACTCTTTGACATAACTTGGAATCTTTTTTGGAAATACAACCCCTATGCATTTTTAGTGCAAGGTAAGATCCATTTACCGCTTCCAGACACCGAAGGAACCAGAATTGTTTATTGCTCATAAGTAAGCAACATGGTGGTTTCTGCTACCTGTAGATGTTGCTAGTAAATTTAGACAGCTTTATCTGTTTATTTTGTACTTATTTCATTCTTTACAATATTAGCCTATATGATCAGTGCCCATATGTTCAGTGATATTTATCACCATTAAGATTATGACATTAGTTCTTCATTTATTTTATTTACTGCCTGTTTTTGTTCAGAAAAACTCAGATTTGCTTCCACATGCATTCCACATGCATTATCATTTCCCTTTAACTTACAAGAAATATGTAGGTTCCCCCACAAGGCACTTATTTTGTATTTTATTTATTTGTTTACTTATATGATTTGTGTTTATTCTGAACTAGCAACACTATTCAAGAGCAATATGATCAAACCAATTTCGTTGTATTTAAGTACAATGACAATAAAGATTATACTTATACATTAATACATTTTTGTAATATTAATTACATTGTCAACATTATTAAATTAATAAATATAATAATTCACACCAGATATTTGTAACACAGCATTACCAATAATTATTTCACTGCCACTATCTAAAATTAATTAATTAGCCAATACCCTGTTTTGGAAATGATAGCCAAAATGATATTACCACTATATGTTATACATTTATCTTCAAATAGTTTTATTTTCTGTTCAAAGAACATTTTTGTCATATTGAAAATACTTTCTGAATTTTATCTTTTACATTAATTTGTTTTAACCCATTTCAAATGTAGTTATTGTACTATTTGTTGTATAATAAAATGCTTTTCCTTGACCTATTATAAGTGGAGATTGGCTGAGAATTTCTTCTTCAAAGGATCACTTGGATGTTATTGGTTCTGTACAGCTGACAGACCTGGTTACTTCAGCATCTTAATAATGACTACAGCCTCAAAAGTATAAAATAAACTTGGAATATCATTCCCTTCAGCCATATGTTTTAGGAAATATCTAGAGCAGCTAAGAATTAATGTGTCTTGAACTTCAATTTCAAAACAAGTATCACATTGTACTTATTACTCCACTGATCCGATAAGAGTCTTTGGCAAAGAAATGCTAAATGTACTTATTAGGCAGTAAGCTTCTCTAAGATGATTGAAATTACTCCTTATTTTTAAGGTGTCTGACTATGTTTTCTCAAAAGTATTTTCTGTTTTTCAATGTATGTGGGAAAAAAATCATTCCTTAAATTCAGCAACACTATACTTCACATTCTTGTTGATTTCATTTCTAATTTTATAATCTGATAGTCAGATTTAAAGAATAGTAAAATAAGTGTTGTCCTTGTTTAAGATCTTAAAATTATCAATTATTTTTCATCTTCAATGATAGTTCTGTAATATTCATAATTTTATTGTGTCTGGAATCTTTCTGGTTCTGATTAAAAAATGAGCTGAACTGAATTTGGCTAGTGGTTCATTTAGTTTATCATTCTCTTTTCCATCCTCCCCTGATAATCCCAGGAAACCCGGAAGGTTAACACAAAATAGTAATTCTCTGTTGTAATTACATTCAGCAGCTTGGTAATTCAGTGGCATATCTCCTTTGAGCTTAAGGTTTATGCAGAGCTGCAGAAAAAAGTACTTAAAGACTCTGTGGTGACTTCATTTTATCACAGAGGGGAAAGAAGAATTCTTAGTGCTCTATCTCTATGTAGTACTTTATTTGGATTTCTACCACAGGATTTAGGAATATTCGGTGAATCCAGAATTTTTAAGAACATGGGCATAGTTTGTTTGAAGCTCTGAATTATAATAATAGGTAAGAGATTTACTTAAGGTCTGCATCGTATTGGCTGAATTTGAGTACCATTGGAAGCTAAATCGCAATATAACTGGTATGTTGTCCCAATGAAATTACTTCAGAAAAGTTGCTATACAGCAGGGGTGTCAAATTGAAGGTCGAATCCGGCCTGGGGGGTATTTAGATCTGGCACATGGACCTGCCCTGGAAACAGTGAAGGACCGGCCCGCAGTGCCTCTGCCAGAGAAAAGGGAGCTCATGGCTGCATGCGGCCCTGCTGGGCCATGACAGTCTCCTGCAATCCTCTGCTAGCAAAAACGGAGCTCAGGGAGCTGGCCAAGCTCCTTGGCCATGTCTCCCCCCCCATCCTCCCCGAGGTCTGATGTAGCCTTCAATGAAGTTGAGTTTGATATCCTTGCTTTACAGAATCAAACCAAGTATGGTCTATCCAGATCTATTGTTAAGCTGTCAACCTCTTTCTTTAAACCAGTGTTTATCAAACTAGGCAAAACTTTTAAGATGATTCAGTTTCCCCATGCTGACTGGAGAATTCTGGGAATTAAAGTCCATAGATCTTAAAGTTGTCAACTTTGGAAAACAGTGGTTTAAACTCAGCAAAATAAGCTAAAGCAAAGGTTCCCTGCAGTCCCCCATTCATGGTTCCTTTAGTTTCTAAGAATGCCAGAGGATTAGCTTCTTCCATATAATTTATTAAGAAAAGAATCATTTTCATCCGGATCACAAAAGACTACGCCATTTGAATAAGCCTGGCTCTGCAGGTGATCTCAGCTCCTAACCCACTGAATTATACGGTCTTGTATTGCAGGAAATGGAGCAAACCAGGAGCGCTGTAGATGAAGATAGGAAAATGTACCTTCAAGCTGCAATTGTTCGCATCATGAAAGCACGAAAATTGTTGCGACACAATGCTCTCATTCAGGAGGTAAGATTATGTGCCACTTGGCAAGTAGAAATCTTGTTAAGTCAGGTGGTTAGCTGGACCAGTTGAAATAAGGTATGCCATATTACATACTTGACCCCTGGTTATAGAATACAGCTAGTCCTCGATTTAGGACTGTAATGAAATCTGGAATTTTCTATTGTAAGTCATTAGTCAAGGCACCCATGAGACCAGGCCCCATTTTACAACTTTTTTCTGGCTCTCAATAAGCGAACACCATGATTGTTAAGCAAATCAGTGTATTATCAATGGTTTTTGATGGAAACCAACTGAAAAAACCAGAAAGTGGCAAAAAAAAAATCATAATGGTCAGATGGTTGCTAAACACCTGAAATGCAATCATATGACAACCATCAAAAAGCATATCCAGAACCAGGTTGTAAATAGCTTTTGGGGAAAGGGGTCTTCATATCTTCAAACAATCACTGAGCAACAAGTCATTAAGCGTAGAGTATCATGATGTGTAGTTTCATGCTTAGTACTCTTTAACCTCCACCAACTTAAAATATGTTGTCTTGCATCAGAAAGTTTGTTGATGACTCTTGAACATAAATGATTTTGTCCTAGGGATTCTGTTTGTGCATAATTCTGAGCGTATTCATGGAGATACATGGCATATTAGTATCCAAGCGTGAATTGAGTGGTAGTGTTTTTCCTTTTCACAAAAGTTCTTTTCCAAAAGTTGTGATGATGATGATGATGATGATTATTATTATTATATTTGTATCCTGCCCCATCTCCACAAGGGACTCGGGGCGGCGCACAAGGAAATATTAAAATAAATATACAAAAATACAAAAT
>JAPKID020003790.1:0-12100 GCA_026931265.2 Tropidonophis doriae
TTCCTTCCTTCCTGCCTGCCTGCCTGCCTGCCTGCCTGCCTGCCTGCCTGTCTGCCTTCCTTCCTGCCTTCCTTCCTTCCTTCCTTCCTTCCTCTTTCCAGTTCATCCCTCACTGACCTCCCTCTAAGCCAAGATTCTCTTGTTCATCTATCCTCAAGTACTCCATCTGTCCTTCAAATTACTCTGCTTTTCAGGACATGAAACCAAATGTTCTTTATTTTGTTTAGTTTTCTCAAGCAAAGTTCTAATTAAGCAAAGAAAAGGACTCAATTAATTGCACGGAATATCCAGAGGAAGTGAATAAAAACAACCAACATAGACAACCCTGTTAGTCTCTGATTATGTTGGGCAGGATATTTATGGTGGTAAGAACTGTCTCAGATGTGAATCAAAAGATGATAGAAAAGAAAATATTGCCCCAGTGTTACATTGAAGTCCATTAAATTATAGAGACACTATAGCAAATATTAGGGGGAAAACAGGAAATAAACTGTTTATCGATCCATCATTCCTAATTATAGAATATATAATAGACCATTTGAGGAAAATCTATCCATTTCAGTTGCCTACCATAGAAAAGGGAAATCCTGATTTTATAGCTCCAGCATCAAGGTCACCAGTGATGTTATAGTACCTGTACCTCTGTCCTTTTCCTAATCATCCATGATTATTCCTTAGGCCTCAAAGCTCTTTGTGAGGTAGAAAAATTAGAAGCAGTAACCAACATTTTATAAATGGTATCCATGGATACTGTTAGGATAGATTGCTTCCCACCCACCCAGGGCACTCAAGCAAAAGAACAGAGACCGTAGGTTGGGGGCTCTGAGCTACCACTTCATTACAATGTAGAAGCAAAAACTCTGGAATAAAAGAGGATTCCTCTGGATCTTGGATTCGGCCGAGGCTGATGTACGGCTACTGGACCACAGGTTAAGCATGGCAAGCTTTAGAAGAGGGAAGCCCAGGAAGCAAAAGAGATGGAATCACAAACAGAGCTTTCATCTTCCTCAACCTAATGCCCTGCAGATGGATGCCTCACTGGAACATCAGATGGGAATGCTAGGTAGTTTCACTCTAGATATCCAAAACATCTGGAATAATGTATGGCTGCACAAAACAGAAAAAGAGGAGACACGTTTAGGATAATGCAGTCAAGTTTACCGTTTCTTCCATCTTTGTTTCCTCAGTACCATAGTAATGTTCCCATAAAGACTCCTAACAAAATGTTTTATTGCTTGGCACAATCATTGTTACATTCCTTTACGTGGATTTAGACTTACAGTCTTCTGAACAACCCCCACAAATAGCATTTGAAGAGGTGAGAACAGGTGCCGTGCAGATTACATATTTAAATATAGGAAAAGAATGGCACTGAAGTTACATTTAACAATCATGTTTCACACAATCATTCAGTTAACCATTGGGTTCATATAACACTTTGAAATATAATCTAATCAGTTGGGGTTCCATAAATTACTTAACCACATAAATCCTAATCAGGGTTAATACAAATCAAACATAGCATATTTGAGAATGCATCTACTAGAGTTTCACATGATCCAGGTATACACAAGCATAGGGTTCAGTTTTGGAAATTTGGTGGGGGAGTGTCCCGAAAAAGTCAAGGTTTCAAAAGCATTTGTAAATCCCCAAGATTTAGATTCTTTTTTTCCCAGTTAGTCTAGATCGGGGGAAAAATGAATCTAAATCTTGGGGATTTACAAATGTTTTTGAAACCTTGACTTTTGGGTTATACTAACTGGGTTATTTCACAGATAGCAAAACCAGCCAAGCTGTATTTATACAGCAATCTAGGTTGCATCTTGCACATCCTAATAAGAAAGAAAAATGGCAGAGGCTAAAGTATACATTCAGTTCGAAAATGTCTCCTTTCTTGTTTAACTTCCACTACCAACATTCAGAAGTGATGTACGCATCTAAAGTTTAACAATCTTCTTGCTGCTGTTTTTAGTTTCAAAGAAAAGGAATAGCCAAGAAGACTCTGGGTATCCCTGAAGGACCACAAGGATGGATGGAGACCTAGAGAGGGACACTTAGAGAATAACAGAATGAGTCGGAAGAGACCTTGGAGGTCTTCTAATTCAATCCCCGGCTCAGGCAGGAAACCCTATACCATTTCAGACACGTGGTTGAACTATTGCTTCTTAAAATTACAATGTTGGAGCACCCATAACTTCTGGAGGCAAGCAGTTCCATTGATTAATTGTTCCATCAGAAAATCTGTCCTTAGCTCTAGAAGTTAAACATAGAGTGACAACAATGACTACTGGCCACGATGGCTCAATGTTAATTTTGGGATCAGAGCATCACAGCTTGAAGAAAGCTTTTGGAGTACATAAGCAGGAGGATGAGTTTGTACTGATGTAATGGTACAGAATTGAGAAAGAGGGCAAAGAAAGGGAAAGGTCAAATAAGAGAGGTCATAGCCCACCGCTGCATAATGGGTGGAGAAACAGCTCAGAAGAGACCGGCCTTAACTTCTCAAGCTGCAGAGGAGATTGTGAAAGACTTGTATTTTCAGGCTTGCAAAATTGATGTCAGCCTTCCTGGGTAGCTCAGACAGGAAACATGACCAGATAAGCTAATTCTACTTTACAATAAAACTAAATTAACAGAATCTTGCAGGTCTGAAAGTGCAAATCTTCCATCGTCTCCTTTATACCCAGAAGGCTAGGGGAGGGTGCCTTGTAAACCCTTTTCTCAGCCCATTATACAGTTGCAGGTTAAGCTCTCTCTTCTCTGACCATTCCCTAGGCACCATCCCCCTATTTTTAAGCCTTTTCTCACCTATCATTACAATGTCCTTCCTCCCTGTAAGCTTCTGCTTGGAGGCTGGACTGGATCCTGGAGTATGATATGAGAAGGAGAGGCAATGGAAGTTCTTTTCAAGGGTTCCTATACTTGATAGCCCCCAAAATGCCAATTCAAGCTTCTCCCTCTATTTCTAATTCCTAGAGAGGGAAGGAGCTAGAAAACGACCATATGGATTGTAATGTTTGCATACATTTACATCCTGGCAGGTTTGCAATGTGTTCTAGTATCTGGGTGATATTAGAGAGAGGCGTCAACTGATCACTAAGTACAGTACAGCCAGAGGAAAACACCCAGTTTTTAGAATTTCAAAATATTTTGCAGATTCATTCTCTCATCATTTGGGGTTCTGCGGAGATAGAATCCAGAGTAAAAACTTTATATAGCTGGGATTTCTTTTCCTTTTAGGCTGTGAACTTAAGTGATAGGTTTATGCTAAAAACCTAGCATTTAAGTTGTCTCATGTGCTGTATCTTCACCCTGGAATGTTTTATGTTCAATTTCTTCTTCAGCTGTAATTGTAAGTAAGGCACCTCTTATATGTTAATTGTAAGTAAGGCACCTCTTATATGTTAATTGTAAGTAAGGCATCTCTTTTACATGGTGTGTTTGCTATGTCTTAGATCTGATTTTCTTAGCAGCTCTGCTTCAAAATATGTGGTTTAATAGTACTGAGAGTTTTTAACCATGAAGTATATAAGCACACTGATACTTATTTCTCATCATAGCTGTTCTTTAGTTAATTCCCAATCTTATCAAAATATTGTTATAACATAATCTAACTTACTATGAGAACAAGTAAGGTAATTAAAACTTACATTTCTTTAGAAGTGGCACCCCTCCCCCCAAAATATAATTATCATATAATTATCATTCAGATCTGTTGGAGGTTGATGTAGAAACAGAATGATTAGAAGCAAAGATTTTATGTAAAAGGCCGTCTTAGGTCCTGTCATACTACTTAAGAAAAGTAAAAGTCTTCACATGCATAATCTCAGTTTACTATAATTGCAAAAATGGATTGATGTGGAAATTACCACTTTTTCCAATGTATTTTGTTACTGCTTGTAAGAAAATAATGAAAAAGAAAATAATGAAATGTAAAAATAATTATAATGCAGGTACATACAAGAAATAGAAATAGTTTTTTAAAAAGACACAAGAAAAAATATAATAAACAAAATATAGTTATATAATACAGGTAGTCCTCAATTTAACAATAGGTTCCAATCCCAAAGACTGTCTTAAGTCCAATTTGTATGTAAGCCAGAATAGTATAATTGTATAATACTGTATAAAATAAATAGCATTGTGTAATGAACTTGAACCAGTGTGTATTTAACTTGAATCATTGTGCATTTAACTCACATTTTGCTACAATAGATTCCATTCTTGACCATAAACCAGGATGTTCTTAACCCAGAAATTTGCTGTACATCATTATAGCAATTAAGAGTTATAATGCTGTAGTATTGAATTGTAACTGTAAATATAATTGGAAAATATTATTATGCTCCCTGACATTAGGTTAATCTTCTTTAGATAAGTAGACATATGTAGTAATTCTCTATAATCTGTGATGAAGAAAAATATTATGTGCATGTCAGAGACATATCCTTTCTATATTATTTTAGGTTTCTTAACTAAGGGCCATTTTTTTACTTAAGCCTAAATAATGTTAACTGAGTGATACTATGAAAACACGGTAAAATACTGGATTGGCGATATCTTTTTCTGCTAAGTGCAAGGTGCTTCCTTTGGCTAGTCCCCCCTAGTTCCCTATAGTATCTTCATCGTATCAACTAACCATTTTAAAGTGATATAAATTCTATCCTTATTGGTGTTAATTGCTAGTGATGGTTAGATGTATAGATGTTATAAACTGCAAGTAAGGCACCCTTTATCTCTCATCTTTTGCCAACACAAATTTAAGCCATCCTTGGCTTTTCCAGGGTTAAACTAGTATTTTGCCCTTATTCTAACATTGCCCAAGAGTCTACACAGCTGTGTAAAATCAGGTAGGCTTTCTCACCCTTTAACTTGGAGAGAAGGCAGATGTCTGGCCGGAAGAGAGGCAATAGTGCAGATAGCAATTCTCAATATTGACAGCAACTTTCAAAGTAGTACAGTTATGAGATATACTTTATTTTAAAAACAGATCTTTAGAAAACCTTCAGCCAACCAGTAGGGTAAAGCCTTAAGCCTTGGTAGTGATAGCTTCCTAAATTATTGTTCAAACTAACCATCAAAAACCCAGTTAACGTTCATATGGCTGAGATTTTATTCCTACACCAAGAAAATTAGAAGACAATTTTGTGCAAGACCCAATTCTTGATTGCATTAATGATTTGAATTGTTTCTCAGATGTAATTTTTATAGTGCTGTTCTTGTTTTCATTTTAATTCTGTTCACTGAGATTGGTAGCTACAGAGATAGGGTGGATAAATAAATAGTACAGACATTTCTCGATAAAATAAATATTTTTATGAATTTATTTTATTTTTGGATATACAGTACCCTAGTGATATCTTCAACCTATGAAATAATTTAGTTAATTTCCCTCCATAAGCCAAACTGGACTGAAGGATATGAATTGTGTGAGGTTTTCCTTCAGTGGGGAATATTAAATTGAATATAGGAACATTGCAAGGCTGAGTTAATCCTGAGTCTTATTTCAGGAAATATGTGAAAAGAAGATAAACCTGATGCAAAGCCACCAGTCCATCAGGAGTGACCAATTGCAAAGTGTTGGCAATTTGAAAAGAAAAACCCAGGATAGATACTTCTGTTGATTCCTTTTAAACATCAGCTTGTCAGCTTATTTGCATGTAACAATAGCATTTAGATTTATATATCGCTTCAACGTGTTTCACAGCACACACTCTAAGTGGTTTATAGAGTCAGCATATCATCCCCCAACAATCTGGGGCCTCATTTTACCAAGTTCAGAAGAATGGAAGGCTGAATCAACCTTGACCCAATCAAGATCAAACTCCTGACTGTAGGCAGAGATAGCCTGCAATACTGCCTTCTAACCATTTCGCCACCACAGCTCTATAGAAAGGAAAATATACCATATTGTAGATTCCTTTCTGCAGCCACATAAATATGATGGAGAATGTTGGAAAAAATCCAAATAGGAAAATATAAACTCAAATTCCCATCAACAAATATAAGTTAGATATCATAACTTCCTCTCCATTATTGCTCCAAATTGTTACAAGTTTTGGTCAGCACAATCAATGAGAGCCACCCAGACCAAAATCCCTACTAATGAGTTGTGATTTAAAAATCTTGATTTGAGGGCATCCATTTTGCATTTATGCAGGGACTTTTCTGCAGTGGCACCCAAACCATACAATTCCCTCCTGGCATAGTTTTTATTATCCTTTTACGTGCCATGCAAAATCCATCCAAACATTCTATTATTTTTGGGCTTCTTAATAATATTTGGGATTCTTTTAATTAGCTTTTGTGTTGCATTTATTTTTACTGCCTGGTTCTACTGTCTACCTCTACAGACTTTTCATTCTAATGCTTTTAAAACAAATCAAAGTACAGGTAGTCCTCGATTTACAACCATTCATTTAGTGACCATTTGAAGTTACAATGGCACTGAAAAAAGTGACTTATGACCAGTTTTCACACTTACAACCATTGCAACATCCCTATGTTCATGTGATCTAAATTTGGGTGCTTGGCAATTAGCATCGGTTTAAGGCAGCTGCACATTTCCCAGGGTCATGGGATTGCCGTTTGCAACTTTCTCAGCCAGCTTCCAATAAGCAAAGTCAATGGGGAAAGTCAGATTTACTTAACGACCATATGATTCACTTAATCCCTGCAGTGATTCATTTAACCACTTTGGCAAAAAGGGTCGTAAAATGGGACACAATTCAATTAACAATTGCCTTGCTTAACAATGGAAATTCTGGGCACAATTGTGACTGCAAGTTGAGGACTACATGTACTAGCCATAAATTTAAATCATAACCTTATTATAAATAAATAATGTTTAAAAGGATCAGGATCAGAGGTGGTATTCTGCCGGTTTGCCCTAGTTTGGGCGAACTGCTAGTGGTGGTGACAGGAGGCTCCGCCTATCTGCCCAGACATCATCATGGACGGTCTGCACATGCGCAGAAGGTTCTGCACATGCGCAGAAGGTTCTGCACATGCGCAGAAGGTTCTGCACATGCGCAAAAGGTTCTGCACATGCGCAAAAAGTTCTGTACACGCGCACGCTCCCATTTCCAAACCGGTAGTAAAAGTAAGAGCATTTCATGCCTGATCAGGATGCCTGTAGTTAGCACTGCAGCAATGAATGGAGTAAGAACTCTTTCTGTACGAGAATCTCTTTTATACTTAATTGCTTATTTTTCTTCATTTTGCCCCATTTGTTCAGAAATAATATTGACTGACTGCTATCGAGTGGCAAGCAATAGATTTATCAATCACTTAAATCAAGGCGAGCTTCAACTTGAAAAGCCACATATGGAATTTAGGGTGTTTCATACTCAGTTATCTGTTCCCTCTCCCCTTTCTTCCAAATCTTAGTGGCATGCTAGATCAGTGTTTCTCAACTTCGGCAAGTTGAAGATGTCTGGACTTCAACGAGAGATGGGTTGCTCCCAGTTTGGCCCGGATCAGACAAACTGGTAGTGGTGGCAAAAGAAGGCTCCACCCACCTGCCCAGACACTTCTGCATATGTGCAGAAGTGGAGCACAAGCATGTGCAACCCAATAGCACTGGAATTTGCTACCCATCTCTTATATCCATGCCCAGAATTCTGGGAGTTAAAATCCACACATCTTCAATTTGCCAAGATTGATAAACACTGGGGTAGATGATTCATTAGCTTTCCAAGAAAGTAGCCTTCCAAATCCTGTAGTTCATATCTAGATATTTCATGATAATCATCTGGTATTCCAACAGTAGATGTCCTGTGGTTACTTTCCAGCTGTTTTTCCACTAGTTCTTCAGTATTTTGACAGCCGTGATCTGGAAGCTACATCTCTGCGAAGATTTCCCAACATATCATAGTCTGCTGAATATCCGATCTTCATTTTCCAATTTTGTCCTCCACAAATCTTATCGGCAACATTTTTGAAAATTTCTTCATACATTATCCATATGCTTTTCTAAAGTTCTTGGAAGTTGTTCAGAAACTGCCTCTGATGTTCCTGTATCTTCTTTGAAACCACTCTTGAAGTCCATCTGTTCTCCTTTTCTGAAGAGGGGGCACCCAAGATACAACATTTCAGAAGAAACACAAAGAAAACTTCCACCAGCTTAATTCACAGGAATCTCAAGAGCTTTGCAGACGTTGCTTTAGACAATCTTCCTTCATCTACTGCGTATCAAGGTTCCTTCATCGCATTCTTCCAGGCAAAAGAAATTCTCTCTTCCACTCATTTCTCAAAATAACTTGTGTTCCAGATCCTGCCTACTGGAAGAGGAAGCTAGATACAGTAGGCAAGGCATCCATAATCATCACTGCCTCGGCTGCTTGCATTTGGAACAACTGGCGTCGTTTCTTACCGCCAAGCTGGAGTCACTTAAGCGCTGGAATGAAGAGAGGATGGTCTGGTGTGAGAAAGGTGTCCAGATTCTACTCACAACTGTGGGGGCCTTTGCTGCCTTTGGTCTCATGATCATCGCCATTGGCACAGATTACTGGCTATATGCTCGTGCCTTCATTTGCAATACCACTAATATCTCTACTGAGGAAACGCCCCAGAAAGACAAGAAAGATCCTGGAGGACTCACCCATTCAGGTCTTTGGCGGATATGCTGTTTAGAAGGTAAGTCCAGGGGAGGGTTGCTGACACTATTACTGCCAGTTTGGCACACAAAAATTTTTTGCACGCAAGTGCTCGCTTTACTCACACGCACAACAAACGTGCTCCGCACACATATGCGCTCCGCACACATATGCACATTTGCACTTAAAAAGGTCTGTGCATGCGCACAACGTTAGAAAAGGAGAAAAATTAAATTTCTGCAATCAATGAAGATTGTTCTGTGCATGCGCAGAACCAAAAATCAAGACGCCGCCACCACCGGTAGAACCGGTTTGGAGGCATGGGAGGCTGAATTTTTACGTAATCGGCCAAACCAGTAGGAACCCACCTCTGGGTAAGTCACCCACTCACTGAAACAGGTTCAAGAGAGAAAACGTTCTAGAATGGTGGAAAAGCAAGTTTAGGTAGACATGAGGTTTACTACAAGGTATTACAGTACCAACAAAGAATATTTGTAGCTCATTGTTGAGCTCAGGAATCCTTGGTGCCCTCTGAGCTTGGTTGTTTTCTTGCAGATGTTTCATTACCCAAACTAGCCAATATCATCATCATCATCATCATCATCATCATCATCATCATCATCATGACTGCTAGCACTGAAGATAAGAGTAACAAAGACCCTTCATATTACAGTACATCAAATCTGGAGCAATTAATGGCCAAGTTCTCCAAGGAGAGAATTTCTTTACTAGAGAATTTATCCAATAAAAGAGAAAGACTAGAGGCAGAAGACAAGAAACTACAAAAGCTTTAAACACTGCAATTATGCACTGATTAGCTGGTATAAAAACCAATATTGCTTCCACACTGGGAGGCATTGTTTTCCCCTAAATTAACTGAAAGCAGAATTAAAACAGTGGTACTATTTTACATTTACCCTAGTGCCATATTATGCAGCAAAGCTTGCGTTCACGAGTTTCTATAATATTAAGTAAGTTTGAGTCAGCAAAAGTCTCCAGCATACCTTTAATTAGAAGTTCCCACCTCACAGCTCCTGCTTTTAATTGCATTCTATACTGTACAACATCAGCATAATTGATGAATCCTCATAAATAAATTGGGTCTTGTTCCTCATGGGATAAGAGAATTTAAATAATTACCTTTTTTTTGTACCGTAAGACTTTACTATAGGAACATAAAGAAAAAGAGGAAATCAGTAATCAAAACTCCTAGAGTTCAGGGGAAAGAGAGGCTGATTAATAGACATCTAATTTGCAGTTCCATTTGGAACAGGAAGCAATCAAGCAGAAACCACAAGGAGGAAGTTTGCAATTAAAGGCACAATAGTTTTGAAAACCATCAATAATGCTTCTTCTAATCCACATCAAGGAAACTGCCCCAAATTGTATTTGATTCCTGGGAAAAGATGGAAACTCTGAATAAAGATGGGTAAATTAACAGAAAACATCTGACAACAACAGGTTGCCAATTACCACCATCTGGATTGTCAGTAAAATGCAACTGAACAAATTCCAGATTCTAGCATAGAACATGGCCTCATTACAACTGTTGGAGAGAAGCCTTTGGTGAGAGGTAGGTTTAATAGGATGACGGTTCAAATATCTCTCTTGCACTGGAAAACCAGTTACCATCGTTCTGCTCCAATCTGGCACCATTTAACACAATTTAATATAGTCAAGGAGGGATACTCAGTGGCTAAGATGCTGAGCTTGTCAATCAGAAGGTCAGCAGTTCAGCAGTTCAAATCCCTAGCACCGCATAAAGGAGTGAGCTCCCGTTACTTGTCCCACCTTCTGCCAACCTAGCAGTTCGGAAGCATTTAAAAATGTAAGTAGAAAAACAGGGACCACCTTTGGTGGGCTCCGTGCGCCTTCAGGGTTTAGTCATGCCAGCTACATGACCACGGAGACGTCTTCAGACAGTGCTGGCTCTTCGGCTTTGAAACAGAGATGAGCACTGCTCCCTAGAGCCGGAAACAACTTAGCACGTAAGTGCAGGGGAACCTTTACCTTTAATATAATCAAGCAACCCATCACACACACCCCACCCAAAGATAGCCACGATGAGATGTGGAGATTTAACTATCAGTAGATTGCTGAGATTATCAAGGATGCTAGTTCCCCATGCCTGCATGCAGGTTTTTATTCATAGGGGAAACTGCTGAGATTATATTACAGAAGTGATCTGACAGGGAATTCTTGTAGATATCTTTGAATCTATAAGCCAACACATTTTGGCTGTTATGACAGGCATTATACTAAGTATAAATATGTATATGTTATTCATATAAAGCACTGTCTTGCTCTTGAATTCCTCACCTCACCTACATAACAGTAAACAGGCTGCCACGTTGCCCACACACATCTACTTAAGAGAGAACCTGTGTTTTCACCCTGACTTTGCCTTTCAGTGTTGTGAGCCTTCATAAGGGTAGACCCAGTGTCCTTTTTTCTATTTTCCTTTGAGCGATCCCTCTGCTGTGGGGCAACTCCATTCCCTCCAGAATGGATGTAATTCCCTGATTAAGGTGTTAAATCAATATACCCATATCTGGTACAAGTAGTCCTTGCCTTACAACCATCACTCAGCCTGGAAGTTTGATCATAAGATATTATGGTTATAGGTCAAGGCATCACATTACTGGACCGGATTATTATTATTATTATTATTATTATTATTATTATTATTATTATTATTATTATTATTATTATTATATATTTTTATGCGATTGTTAAACAAATGACACAATCCTTAAGTAGAACCATTTTCTCCAATGGGCTTTTTTTTTTTTTTACCAGAAACTGGAAGTAAATGCTTAAACTGGCAAACAACATCACAAATCATGGCCACATAACCCTGAGAACTGCAAACAGCAGTAAAGGGAAGCCCGTTGCCAAGTGACCAAGATACAATCACATGGCCATGGTGTCTATGGAGATTCTTAGTCATCCAGGTCACGGTAGTCCCAAAGGTGCTTTTTCAAGACGGGACTTTCTGATTTTTCTTTGAGACGTTTTGCTTCTCATCCAAGAAGCTCTCATACAAGAAGATCTTCTTAGAACTGAAGAAGCTTCTTGGATGAGAAGCAAAATGTCTTCAGTGAAAAACTAGAAAGTCTACTTCAATGGAAAATCAATGGTGAAAAACGTAAAGTTCTACATTTAGGGAAGAAAAACAAAATGCACAGGTACAGTATAGGTGGTACCTCGCTCAATAGTAGCAACTGTGAGAGGGATCTTGGAGTCCTAGTGCACAACCATTTAAATAGGAGCCAGCAGTGTGCAGCAGCTGCCAAAAAAGCCAAAACAGTTCTAGGCTGCATATACAGAGGCATAGAATCAAGATTCCGTGAAGTGTTAATATTACTTTATAATCCCTTGGTAAGGCCACATTTGGAATACTGCATACAGTTTTGGTCACTACGGTGTAGAAAAGATGTGGAGACTCTAGAAAGAGTGCAGAGAAGAGCAGCAAAGATGATTAGGGGACTGGAGGCTAAAAC
>JAPKID020003792.1:0-12096 GCA_026931265.2 Tropidonophis doriae
TGATTAGCGGAAGAAAAATATTGCCATTACAACCCTCAGAAATAACATTCTTACGTGAAGAGTTGTAAATCTAGAAAAAAGTTCAGCATGTTGCCAAAGCCACTCAGTGAACTCATGAAGTAGAAATGCTAATTTAGTTTCATTGTTATACCTAGAACATACTGGTACTGATTCCCAAAGGATACCAGTCTAAAACCAAGCCCTTAAACAATATATAAGAGCTATATTTTAATAAATGATGGTGAATAATATATTCATTTATAGTTATATTATTAAATTAACAGATATTTTCAATTAAGTTTACATTATATGGTTACAACCATATCTCATTTTTCAGTAGAAAGCAGCTGGAGATATATCAGAGTTTGTTGCATTTCTGTGCATATGGCAATTCAGAGTTAACCTGTGACAGAGTTAACCCACCCCGAGTCCCTTGTGGAGATGGGGCGGGATATAAATATAATAAAGTATAAGTATAAAGAATTGACTGTCAGTCACTTATATGAGTCTTCTTGGGAACACAACAGTTGTTGGCTTTATATGTGATAAGGTAGAAACCACTCTTTTAAAATTAATTAAATGTGGTGCATGAAGCAACCAACAACAGTTAATTCCAAATGTGTTATCTCAAGATTGAACCCAAACTCTTATTTATTGATATGTTGTTTCCCACAGATAAACAAAGAACTGTACAATCATGTACATGTTGAATGAAAAATTAAGTCTCATTGTGTCAGGGGACCTTATCTCTACCTGAGTGCAATTAGGATTATTTCTTTAAAGAAGTAAACTCTTACCAGTTGTGTAATATTTGATGCTTGGCAATATTGCTCAACTGAATTATTCCCTGGGACAAAAATAGTATATTTTGCTGATGACTCAATTTTGTCCACCAACTGATATCTCTGCAAGGTTAAAAAACACAATCAGCAAGCCAATCAACTTAATGAGGACTGCATTTGATAGCTAAAACAAAAAAACATGTTTTTAAACAAAGGGTGTGTGCATAAGCGAAGGGGCATGCCTAAGCGCACCATCATGCCTACTGTCCCTGTCGTACTGTCCCCATTTACTTGCTCTTATTCCTTGTTCATGTCCATGTTTATACTTATACATGTTCAACAAATTAAATAGACAGACAAACGAACTAACGAACAAACAAATGAATGAATAAATAAAAGTTTGCCAATTCCATACCTAGAAAATAGCAACGAAAAATTAATATTAAGAATTCAGACTGAAAAAAATCTACTGCATGTCTGTATCAGTAACAAACCTTTGGTTGCTTTGGATAGCAAGCTATTTTGGATAGTAAGCTATTTTGGATAGCAAGATGGGCTATCCAAAAATATAAAATTAATAATACATGATTTAATTTCTCCAATTGTTTGATTTGGGTCTGAATCTTTTGCACCCAGCTATTGCAGTGTGTGAATCAATGTATAAACTTAGTTTCTGTCTTCTATTATATCACCTATTAAGATGATCTCCTTTTAGCCTAGGGCTGTCAAACTCCCGACCCACGGGCCAGAAGTGTCATGTCTGGCCATGCCCATGTCTGGTTTAGCAAAGGGGGGTGGGAGTCCCAATACGTCACATGATGTCACCATGATCACCGCCGCCTTGGGTCCTTTTTTAGGAGAAGGGCGGGGTATAAATAAAATTTGAATTGAATTGAATTGAATTGAATGATGACTTGAGTTGACACCCCTGCTCTAGGCCATTGTAAAAGAATTATTTAAGAGATATGGAGAAATATCTTTTGCCTGTAAGATAAAGAGCCAGGGAATGATACATACTTGGCATTACAAGACAAGATAGAAAGACCTGTGTACGATATAATCAAGAGAGTAAAAGAATTGAAAGAAGAAATAACCTTGTCACATAACAAGAAGAACTAATGGCAGGTGGAGCAATGCAGTCACAGAATGGATCCCACTTGACAAAAAGCACAAAAGATCCACAAAAAAGACCTAAAACAAGTTGGATTGTGAACATCAGCAAGTATTGCAGGCCCAACTGGCAAAAGAAAGCTCAGAATTGCATTAGTTGGAAACATGCAGAAAAGTCCTTCATCCTCCAATGGATAGACAATGGCTAAAATGATAATGAAGATGATGGTCTTTCTGCTGAGGACTTTACCTCCAATAGCTCTTTGAACCTCCAGAAGGAGGGCACAGTGTTTAGCTGCTCCTGCAGACCAGGTGGGAGCTTGACAAATTTTGGTACCAGAACCTGATCAAAAGAAAAGTGAAAAGAGGAAGACCAATTACTTGACTTTTTTCATCTTATAGTTATAAATAAAAGCATAAATAGGGTGCTATTGAGAGGAGAAAAATTAACTTTAGAAGGTTCTTCTAAATACTTTGGTGACATTGTTGCTTCTGTTTAATGGCAGACCCATAAATGAGATATGCTTAACTCATAGCTCATAAATCCCACTATTCCCACCCAAACAACAACAACAAAAAAAGACAAAGATCCAGGCCAATCTAACCAACCTACCTTATTGATGAAATAAATAGTGCCATTAATAGCAGGAATGTCCCACATAATGGTGGCATTCTGAACAATTATGTCCTGAAAAATCAAATATTTGCAGATATTAATTCTGATTTATTATTATTTTTTATTTAGGAAAATTTATATGGCCATCCAACTCATTTGCAGTGACTCTGGGCAGCTTACAACATTGTAAAATCAATAGAGCAATAATTCGCAGCATCATGTTGCCGCCACATGATGTATCATGTGACTTTCCCCCACTTCATTAAACTGGGGGTGGGCATGGCCAGCACATGACACATCTGGCCCGCAGCCTGCAAAAATGGCACCACTGCCCTAGATGGACCTCCTTAAGGAAGGAGACTGTAGCATTCCCTGCCTTCCCACTCCGGTGGGTCAAGTAGATGTGGTCAGGAAAAGATGGTCCTTCAAATTAGTACCATTAAAATTAAAGTATAACCATTCCTATTACATTTACATCAAACACTTTTGTGCTCTAATTGGGGTACATGGCTGACTGGGAAACCTTAATGTAGGATCATTTTTTAGGATTGAATAGATCTTTTCTAATTTGTCATCTTCTGAATTAGTGAAGATGCAGTGGCTCTAATTATGGGCTATGCATTCCAGCACATCTGGAGAACAACAGGATGGGAAAGGTTTATCAAAATGTTCCATTTTAATCTTGAGAGTCACTACAGGCCTTTGTACACATGGCATGACTAACATTTCTCAAATAAAAAAAAATGTGAGCCTGCAGATTCCCATTACTTCTACATTACTTGGGGCACAATTTCTTTAGTTTAAGAGTGGTGTCAGCACATTGCAATAATATCTCTCTAATTTTGTTATTGGAAATAATGTGTTTAACCAACAAGCTTACATTATTATTGCTCTTTATTTCCCACTTGACATCTGGATTGAGAGTGGGGAGTTCTTGGCCAATACACGTCTCAATTTTGAAGGACCCCTGGAGGATATGAGACCTATGGTAGGATAAAAATATTAACAAAACTACAATTGGCTGGTTAAAGCCAAGAGAGCATCTTCACTTAGGGAAAAAAAGCATTGCATCTTTCAAATGTGCAGAAGAGTCTGGCAAAAGGACAATTCATCAGCCATCCTATCTATGGAGTTTCGCAGTCATCCAAGTCATGGCTATCTCAAAGATAATCAAAAGCAATCAAAGATGCTTTTCAAAAGGCAGTTGGACTTCCTTTGTTTTTTCCTTGAAGACATTTTGCTGTGATAGTGTGATCAAAACTGTTTTAAAGGTGTTTTTTTTTACTCACAAAATTAGGCAAAGCTTTGATCAACTTTGCCTTTTTTTAACTACACTTTGCAGGCAGCCTTGTTAGTGTGAGATTAGCCCAAAATTTAGAATTTATATATTAGCACATGGTATCAATGCCTGCTAATAGCTGTGCTGTGTATAATTTATTTTTTTGGAATATTTTTCATTTTTTCAAAAATAATGTTCTTGCTAAAGGAGAAATACATTTTTTTCTGCCTTCAAATCAACTTGATCTCACAACCTTTCTTCAGTATGGCCATTTAGTAATGTCCAATCAGAAAATGTTAGAGGACATTCTAAAGATAAGGAAGTTAAACTGGATATTCTTATGCATCGATATGTATGTTTGTATTCCTATGCATTGATAAGTATATAACCATTTTTTTTTTAAGATATAGATGGGATGCATATGGAAATACACAACTGGGTCAAGAAAAATGTTATGCATAATTATGAATAAGGATAGCTGATAGATGAAATCACGTTTTGCTAGGTGAAATGTAGAGTTGCCCTAAGAGTTTTGTATTCATGTGAAAGGAAACTACTTCATATTGGAAAAATCCATCTTCTTGCATTGTCTCCTCTGGAAAGAGAAGTCTTTCATATTGCAAAAATGTCTAATTCTACTAAGCTTTCCTACCTCTTTAGATCATCACAGGTACTCCACTAAAGTATGTATTTTAGCCATCATTGAACACTCATTCTTGGAAGCTGAAAAAACTGCTACTCAAAAATCTAAGTGAATTTACTGAAAACTATGCTGCACAGCCCATTATAAAACAATTGAAGCAACCCCATAATGTGTCAAATCTGGCCTCTGGTACAGATCAGACCTGAGTAGATTTCACAAATCAAGAGAAAACTTAGGTTTACTTATTTATACCACTTTTGATTCTGACAAGCATGGTAACAGTATGACAACAGTACCTGATAAGAGAGGGTAACATGTTGGACTCCAGCCAGAACGAGTTTCTACCCTTGCTGAAATTAGAGATGGCTTCTTTCATTGGCACCAGAAAAGTCAAATTGGCTCCACTGGGCATCCTGAAGAGGGATTTCTTTTGATCAAAGCAAGACAACGTGCACAGGCATTATTGCTAGCTACTTCTATGTTTAGTTTAAATAGCATGGAATTCAATATACAGATCACTACCACCCTTTTCAATGAAATCTCTGAAATCAGTGGAATTTGATAGCTAGAGTCTCAGAATTTTGTACTACAAAACTATTTTACTTTACAAATCATTTTTTAAATTATTGGTCTGCATGTGTGTGCAATGCTTCTGCACATGCGTAGAAGCATCTGGGTCGCTGGGTGGAGCCGCCTGCTGCCACCACTACTGGTTTGTCAAATCTGGGCTCAACTGGGAGCAAACCACCTCTGATGTAGAGACAATAAAGTGGCCTGAGCATCTTTTCTGATCCAAAGACTTATCTGCATGATCATCAAAAGATAGTTAACCCTTCCAGAGCAAGCTCATTTTTCTCAAGCAAAGCCCTCATTAAAATATGTGTATCATCTGATCACCAACAAACTCAAAATTTAAAAAAATATGCAAAAGTAGTTTTAAAATTACCCAACAGATTGAAACATTGGTGTTTTGATTCTCTAAGCAATTGCCCTAATCACATAGGCTGAAATTTTTTATTCATAAATCAGTTGCAATGAGCTCCAGCTTTTGAACAGATTTATATAAAGTTCTGCTTAGAGAGCCCTTTCTGTCAAAAACTTAAAAGGCCATTTTTAAGATAAAATTCTTTACATTAAAATGTAAATAGATTATATTTTCTACTGATGGAACTATATACTGTAGTTAAACCATTTCAATGTCTTGTTTCAGAAATGTTAAAATTCTTACCGCCATCAAATCATAAAAACTTGAACTGTGGAAATTCCCTGCCAGCTCCTTGAAAAAGAAAAAAGCAACAAATTTGTAAATCATTATTCTAGGGGTCTTAAAGGAAAAACATGGTTCATGCTGCATGCTAAACAAGTTTAATTTAAACATGGTTTGCATATAAACTAAGGCAATATGCTAATACAAGGCTAAGAAGACCACATTGCAATTTTAATCATACATGTAATCTAGGTAGAAGCTGGTTAAATTCTTGGGAACTTGCCTATCAATCAATCCAAAAGAGAATTCTGGTATTTTCCTAGTATAACAGCAGAAGCTACAGTTATTTCATATAAGCCACCCAGAGGCACTTGATTGGCATGTAGATTTAATAAACAAATACATTTCATTGTCTTAATTTTAAATATGCATTTTTTTACATTTTATATCGGGGTGTCTAAATTTTATCAATTTTAACATTTTCAGTTCCCCATGGCTGGCTGGGGAATTCTAGCTTGGGAATTCTGGGAGTTGAAGTCCATAGGTCTTAAAGTTGCCAAGGTTGGACGCCCCTTCTTTATATTTTTCTTATTGGCATACAGTATCTTTAAAAACACTGATTATAAAAGAACAAAACAAACAGAGGGAGAATCATTCCTTCATCCACCCACTCATCCACCCACTCAAAGCGCTGGTTAAGATTCCACTTCCAATAGTGCCAATTCAGAAGACAAACCTTCCCACAGAAAGGGAGCCATAGGCTTTGCCTCATTACTGGACTTTTTAAGGCTGCTGGAAATGTGACAAATTGATCAATTCGCTCCTTCATTCATGTTTCCTAACATGACTTCATTTTATTTCCGGTTTTGTATTTTTATCATTATTAAGGTAGAGAATATATCTCTATAGGGTTGCTAAGAGTTGAAATCAATTGAATGGCACATAATTGAGTAAGTATGTGTCATTACTTATAGAACATATTTAACTTAATATCAAGCAATAGCTGTCTTTTCCGTCCGGGTGCAAGCATAAACTTCTCTGAACATGCAGCTCTCAAGGGCAGGGGGAGGGGGTTAGATAAAGGACCTGGAGACATTGTCTTATGGCAAAGCAACTATAGACCGCTTTATGGTCCAAACCAGCATTCTTTGCCTGAATCTCTGCTTAGAACTAGCATCTCTCTCAATGGTTTAATGTCTAGTGTAGCGAAAAGAATGGCTGAGGAACATGATAGGAGTTTTCCAGTATTTAAGCGGCTGCCACAAAGAAGATGAAGTCAACTTTTGGAAAAAGCACTTGTAGGCAGAACATGATACAATGGATGGAAACTAATTGAGGAGAGAACCAACCTAGAAATAAGGAGACATTTCCTGTCAGAGAGAACAATTAGTCAGTGGAATGACTTGCTTCCAAAAGGTATGGGTGCTCCAAAACTGGAGGTTTTAAAGACAAGATTAGATCATTTGTCTGTAATATTATAGGGGCTCCTGCTTCAGCAGGGGGTTGGACTAATAAATCCCTTCTAACTGTTATTCTGCTTGCACTTAATCCTATTTTATTCTGTAGATATGGTTTGGATTCATTTTTTAGCATTACATTGACATAAAATAAGAAATCATTCTTGCAGAATGAGTGGACAGAGATGACCTCCCTTTCTTTGCTTGTCTCCTGGAGGCCCTCTTCCTTTTTCTTCCAAGAATTATTTTACTTCTAGTCTGGTATAATGGACAGGAGTTGGACTAGAAGGAGGAAATTCAAGTTCCAATCTCTACTTCAGCCATCGTATTTCAATTACATAAAATAATATACTCAAACTGTGAATTAGTTTAAGGCTCCCATCACTGCACTGCAATGAGAAAAATCATTGTCTCTCATAAAATTGTCATTGTGGTTTCCGGTTTAGAATGGAAAATCTGGAAACTGCTGATTTTTTTTTCTTTTAAATAAGGAAGCTAGAGCAGAACAGTGCTTTTTCCTGGCATATTTTCTGCCTATACTTGCTCTTTTGTTAATGGGAATGATAAGCAAAAAGATGCTGTTCTGTGCATAATCAGAAAAGTCACTTGAGGTTTATGTTGCTCCAGAATATTTGCACTATCTGAAAGATACTCCATCAAAGTGGTCTTTCTTAGCCATATCAAAAATGGCAGACCGAGCAGAGCCACCGCCATTGAGTTATGGTCCTTGCCTGATATAAATGCTATCATTTTACTGCCCCCACTTGAAAGAGAATAGAAATGCATCTTTTTACCGTCATCACATCACTGTAGCATTCAATTCCATCTCCCATATATCCAGAAGGGCAACGGCAATCTCTTTCCCCAGTATTGAGAACGTGGCACACAGCCTGATGAGTTAAAAAAAAAAGATAATTCTCATCAATAAGAAAGCAAAGAATATAGGCAGAACTCAATATCAGCTAGATAGGATGCTAAAGACCTAATACAGTCTATCTGGTTCAGAATGGTCTGAGCCCCAGCGTGATGTGCCATCCCCCAAATCTTTGGTATGGCGCCCAGAGAATATCCAACAATTGTTACTACATTGCAAATTTTAATGGGACTAGTGGCCATTATTGAGGACATGTCTAGGGAAGAATTACATAACCCCATTTCATTGTAATTAAACAAAACTGTAAATGAAACAAAATCAAAATGCATTCTTTGCCCTAACTTCAAGAGGTTGCTTTGAGAAACACAACTCCGCACAGGATCCAAAGCCAGTTGTGACCCTCGGTCAAAGTCAGGGGCTAGGCTTTTAAAATAAAACACACATTTTCCTTCTTCTGGGTTTCTGTGCTAAAGCAACCCACTTTTTTTCTTACTTGGAGGCTAAACTGCTTCATGCTGCTTTGTAAGAGCATAACATTTGAAGAGTTACGAATGAATGCATCCATAGTTGCTTCTGGTCTTTATTTCCTCATCTTAACTCTAATCTTCAAACTGTTAAAAAAAAACCCCACACATATGTTGTGTTTCTTCTGATATAAGCATGTTTGCATGCAACTGTGCCAACTGTGTACGATATTATAATTTGTTTTCCTACAGTGTGTACATTTTATTATTAATATAGGGACCTTATGCGCACTTTACTAACTGCATTGTCTTTTGGAGAACTTTCCACTATTCTATTACTCCGCAGGTTTCAAACTAGGTTCCAATTCTGTGCCTTTCGTACTGTTGAATGATTTGTGTCAGTCACCTCACTTATTGTGGCTGTTAGCCGGATGAACTAGACTAGAGGGCAACTCATCTGAAAGGTATTAAACTGGGAGGGCTACCCTAGATTATTCCCATGTCTTACCAGTGCATGACATTCCCCATTGGAAATCAAACAAGGGTTGATTTTTTCACAGAAGTAACCACCACCCTGATAGCCTGTCTTGCACGTGCAGCTGCTCTGAAAATGGAAACAACAGGGACATTAGTTCCTATCTAATAGCATACGTTTTCTAAGCAAAAGACCCCCCCCCTCATTTTAATCTTTGTTTAACAACTTCTGGAAACGAAGGGAAAAAATTAAAGTCTGTAACTAATATATTTGTAACCAGAAATTTGAAATTAGCCTAAATAGAAGTATCCTGGATTTTTCATGTGCAAAACTAGATAATGGTTGGAAGCCAGCAGTCCTCCATCTGATCTTTAACAGATTAACAGAGCTGGAAGGGACCTTGCAGGTCATCTAGTCCACCCCCCTGCCCAAGCAGGACACCTTACCTAGGATCGAACTCACAACCTCTTGCTTGTGAGGCAAGAGCTCCACCTCTAGGCCACAGCAGCTTCCCTACTGAGGAAGGTTTGCAGTTTGCTCTCTGAATTACAACTTCCAACATCCTTTCCTATGGATGTCAATAATAACAATCATTCTGAGGACAATCATCCTCAAGACAGGAGTGGATTTGGGGATCTCAAAGTCATCTGCATTCATTGAGACCAGCACAATCTTTGCTCAGAATGGACCCTCTCCCAGGACTCTGATTTAGATTCTCCAGTGCAGTCATCTACCTAGGGAAACTCTGGTGATGACAGTAGCATCAGATAGAATATTGGAAAGCTATGAGAACCAACATGCTTCCCTTGTAATCAAGTCTACCTTGGAATCTACACAAATATCGCCCTACATGCCAGGATAACTTTCCAGCTGAGTGAGGCATAATAAGCACCACATGAGTTAAAACCAACATAGTATTTCTTGATACTTTTTGATATTTCTTGCAATTGCATCAGGTGTAACCAGAACCAGCATGTGTCATACTCTAGTATTAAACTCTCTAGTATTAAACTTCCCTAATTGAAACCAGCCTCTTTGTCAGCAGCAGTGTTTGCTTCTCGTGGGCTTATGTAGTTGATCATTCTCATAAGCTAAACCCAGACAGACTTGAGTATTGTATTGTCTCTGGGCTGCCTACTTGTAGTGCGGGTCAAATTTTTCAAATTTCAATTTCCAAACATTAGAGGTGCTCAGAAGTTGTGACATGCCTTGCACAGAGATTTTGGTTACTTTAATATATGCTTGGTAAGTAACTACATGAATATCACAACTGTTTTAACATTTTGTTTGTTTCACTAGGCTGTCGACTTTGCCCTCTTCTGTTTGCTTTTTTGGAATCTTAACCTAGATTTTCACGACTGCAGTTTTTAACTTTTAGAATGGCTTCTACTTCTACATTTTTTGTGGCCACAAGTAATCCTTTGGGGGAATGAGACCAAACCAGTCTTTTCCTGGAATTGTGCAGGAAATAGAGGACAATCATGTGATCCTGGGAAAAGGCAAGGCTTCTTAAAGCAGTTACAACTTCTCACTTTTATTGTTCCATTCAATGCAATTGATTAGAGGTTGAAAATGTTAACTCTGTGGCCTGCCGCCACTTTAAATATCTGATGCTACCATATAAAAAGCACAAGCTGCATCATTAGTTAACAAACCTAAGAGCCACAGATCCTTTTTAGCAGGACAGCAGGGAATAACAATACTGTACCTGTCCAGGGCCAATGTAATTACAGTCAGCATCGATGTGGCAGCCTCCTCTGATCTCTGTTACACAGTTGTCTATCACAGCACAAGCTTTTCCATCCCCAGTCCACCCTCGGATACACTGACAGCTGACTGTGCCAGGACCTGTACTGGTACATGTAGCCTGGCAAAAAAAAAAATGGAACAAGATGAGACTGAGAGAAGGGCATTTCTGCACTTTCCATTTTAAGTTATTCTTGTTCTTGATTCTAAGGCATCTTAACAAAACCCTGTGCAGGCTGAGGCATGCTATCACGTCTTCTCATTGGAAAATTCCCCGTTGTTTCAGGAAAGTGCTTTCTTAACTATGGGTATGTGTTTGTGGATAATTGTATGTGTGTGTGTACCGACACTCAAATACCTGGAGTATAAGATGCACAGGAGTATAAGACGCACCAAGATTTTGAAGAGGCAAATTAAAAATAAAAGTTTTTGCACTCTGCAGACCTTCCAAAAATGGCAATTTTTCACGAAAACAGCTCCATTTTTTGTCAAAAAAAGGCAATGCATAGCCTTTAGGAGTCTTGTAGAGTGCTTCTGGGACTGGGACGGGGGGCAAAAATGAGTAAAAAACTGCTCATTTTTCATGAAAATAGGCCCGTTTTTCCAAAAATGGCCATTTTTCACAAAACAGCTCCATTTTTGTCAAAAAAAAGGCAATGCATAGCCTTTAGGAGGCTTATAGAATGCTTCTGAGGGCTGGGGGGGCAAAAACAAGCAAAAAACCAGCCCATTTTTCGCTCATTTCTACCCTCCACAGCCCTCAGAAGCCCTTTGGAAACCTCCTAAAGGCTATGTATGGCCATTTTTGCAAAGGGGGCAGGATTTCGGGAGGCCAAAAATGCTGTATTCAGTGAATAAGATGCACTCAGATTTTCACCCGCTTTTTTGAGGGAAAAAGATGCATCTTATACTTCAAAAAATATGGTACCTATCTCACATGCACAGTTACATTTTATATATGCATGGACAGACAGATACAAGGTAAAAATATCCTGCAGATACAAAGCAAACATTTTTCTTGCTCTACAATACACTCTACTAGGTTCTAAACCTCGGTTTACCAACAGTGCTGAACCAGCAGAATGGTTAAGATCTTTGCTTGCACAATAAATGGTTGCAGTTTGATTCTTGGTAGAAATGGGAGGTTTTTTTTTTAGCACATATCTTTTCTTGATTAGATTGTTTTTCTATTGCAGCTTTTTAAAACAATAAGTCTGGGGCTTCCTGTTTTAGCAATTTTCCAGTAACTTGGCATAGAAGAGTTTCACTTCCAGCTCTCAGATAGCCCAACCTCCTCCTTCTTCTTTTCAGCATAAAAAAATTGGATTTCAGCCTCCAGTTTGGGTGAAAATTAGAATTATTCTGATATGCAGTTCCAATTACTGTGGGTTTATACTAAAGTTTATACTAAAGACGCATAAATGCCCTTAGTAAAAATGTACC